>PISW01002217.1:0-233094 GCA_004023785.1 Mungos mungo
CCGATCGTTAGCCGGGGAACTCTCTGGGACCATTAAAGAGATTCTGGGAGCCACCCAGTCTGTGGGCTACAATGTTGATGGCTGCCACCCTCATCATATCATAGATGACATCGACAGTGGTGCAATGGAATGCTCAGCTAGTTCAGAACTACAAAGGAAAATATTTTAATAAAGGATCATTTTGACAACGAAAAAAAAAAAAGATACTAGAGGGGTGCCCAGCTGGCTCAGTCAGTTCAAGCCTCACATTGGGCACGGAGCCTACTTAAGAAAAAAAAAGATACTAGGAAAGTTGACTAGAATTTACTGTTAAGGAAAGGAAGCAACATACCTGTGTATAGCATGTATCATTTATGTTAAAAAGTGAATAAGGATGCAGATTTGCTCTACTCGCCTTTACATTTGTCACAGAAAGCTAACAGTACTTACCTATGTGTGTGTAGAGGAAGAGACTAGTAGCTGGAGAGGGGTTAATAATAGAAGAAAACTTTATAGTGTATCTACTCTTGAATATATACGCTAATATATACATGCATATATTCAAATTTTAAATTGAAATACGTCACTTTTTTCTAAGTCGGGGGAAAAAATGGGATAATGAGATGGCCTAGAAGCTGATGTGGGAAACTAGCTGTGTAAATACCAGTCCTAGAAGGACAGGGCCAAGGAAGAAGAGGCCCCGTTCAGAGCCTCAGCAACAAAAATTGCTCAAAAAAAAATTTTTTTTTTTTTGCTACACAGAACTGAGAAGTGGCTATATTCCAGTAAGCTCTTCAAAACTCCCATCTGAGGGGCACCTGGGTGGCTCAGTCAGTTAAGCATCTGACTTTGGCTCAGGTCATGATCTCATGCTTCACAGGTTCGAGCCCTGCATCAGGCTCTGTGCTGACAGCTCAGAGCCTGGAGCCTGCTTCAGATTCTGAGTCTCCCTCTCTCTCTCTGCCCCTCCCCTGCTCATGCTCTGTCTCTCAAAAATAAATAAGTATTGGGGGAAAAAAATTCTTTTAAGCCCATCTGAGCCCTTCCCTGCCTGAAAACATCATTCAATTCACTGAATCCCCCATATTCCCCACTACCCTTAAGAGGAAGCCTCAGTTCTTCAGTGCGATATTACTGCCTCTCCACACTTTGGCCCCAACACATCTTTCCCATTTTACCTCCCTCTTGTTTCAATTCAAGCCCTTGGTTCTAGCCAGTTGGGCTAAACATACCCAAAAAACTTTACACAGAGTCACGCTTCGGACCCCCTAGCCAGCAGTGCAGGCTATGGGAAGCTGGCTCTAAGGCAGCCGGTGGAGGGGAGGGGCAAGAGGGGATCAAATCTAGGCCAAGTTCTGCTCAACAAGCCAGCATTGAAGTGCATCGCGGGTTGGGCTGGGAGGAAGGGGTGCTCTCCTGTGACTGGTCTGCCCAGAAGGAGGTCTTACGGTTATACGTGCACAAAAGCAGCCCCTTCATTTGTTTCATCCCATTCTCCTCTTTTAATGACCTCCTTACCATTCCAGACTCTGACTCTGTTCTTCGTAAAATCTCCCAAGCCACTACAACTCCATAATGATCCCCTCTCCCTTTAAATTCCTACAGTTCAGTTGCCATCTAATCAGAGCCCTATAGTTTTGTGTTGTTTGGGGTTGTTTTGGTTGCTTTTTCATTTTAACTTTTATGTGAGTATGTTTTAAGCCCCAACTAGCTTGTAAGCTCATTGAAGACAGGACAAACATATTTTTTTTAACCCTCCACATTTCCCAGGGTAGTGTCATTCTCTCAGCAGGTGATCAGTAAACATTTGTGGAATAAATCACAGATGCAAATAACATCTCACAGAAGAGTCAGTCTCAGGGAAGTTTACTGGTACAGCAAGAGGGAGCAGGGAGGAAAAGCAGTTTCAGAAATTGCACCTCGCACAACAGCCTCTTATGTAAGAAATCCTAAGAGTATGAAAGGACCACCAAGACATCAGCATCTTGATTTTTAGCTTCTTTTCTCTACTTCCAGTTACCATGAAAACAGGCTTCCTTTCCAACCAGGCTTCCGAGCCTAGCAATCGCTGTCAGGGCTAAGGGCATTCATTTTCTTATCAAGCACCTAATAAAATAAATTTTTAAAGCTTATGTATTTATCAGAATGGGTAGATAACTGGCTTGGTTATCAGACCTGTTTCTATTTCCCTTTTTTCGTTAAAGGGTAGATTGCTGCATTATCAACTGATGCTGTAAGTGTCAGAGTAAGATATTTGCCACAAAGTTATTTTGGTAAATATCTTCTGTCCCTTTTTTTCCCCAGAGAGTTGCAATGGCCAGTTTTTTTCCTATCTGGGCTTTACCTGACCTTAAAAACTGTCTCGGGCAGATGTAGTCCGCTTCCTGTTCTAGAAGATTTCCACTGGTCAGATCACTTGTCCTTTCTATTGCTGCCTGGTTTACCACCTCCCCCTTCATGAGGCTGCATCTCTACAGGATCTGCTGATCTTGCAATTGCCCCTCAGGTCATCGATTGCTGCTTTAGCAATCACAAGGCCTACAGTTTTGATTTTCATTTCCAGTTTACATTCCCCTTTTTAAAAGAATCATGCACATTTCAAATATTTTGACCAGGTATATGGAGAAGGCTTTGAATTTCATAATCCAACAAAAAGGAGACCAAAAAAAAAAAATAAAGCTTCAAATAAATTTTCTGCTAAGGACTCCATTTAGACTATGGATAAAATTCCAAAAATAAATAAAAATGTATTTTGTGGCATATTCTCAATTTTTAATACCTCATTTTCCCATCCCCCATAACTGCAGCCAGGATATTATCTCCGGTCCCTTTTTCCCATTAGCTCAGCTATTTTTTTCTTCAAAATATGTCTTCTTTACTTGATAGCCTATTTGGAGGAGAGGACAACCTTAAGACCCAAGGTGGGACCCTCTCTGGGGACAGAAACAAGATAAGAATATGAAGCAGGTTCTGTGGCTGCGTTGCAATGTGACCAGAATGAGTAATAGTTTTCCATTCTGTATAGCATCTTGCTCCACCTACCAAATGAGAGCCCGTGCCATCTCTGCCTCACGGTGATATTACGACACATCCAGAAAAATTTCATAAAGCACCTTGCATATGGGTCTATATCCACATTCTGGTTTTCACTTTTCATTGGCGTCACAGTCAGGAACGCATCAGACAAAAGACATCCGCTCGGGAATTTATGGGAAAAACATTCTCCAACTAATGGAAGCAAAAGAAACTTGTATTGTTAAAATACATAATCAATCCGTCTATCCTAATATTCACATAAAGAGGAAGGAACACTAACCTGCAGGGCCCCCTCCCACGTCGGCTGCAGTGGTGGGCGGGGCTTGGAGCTTGGCCCCGCCCCTCGCGTCTGGTTCCCGGAGGGGCGCGGCCCGCCCGGCTTCTCGCGCTGGCGCTTGGTGTAGCCAGTTTTGCCCCTCCTTCTCCGCAGGAGCGCGGAGGGACAGTTCTTGCGCTTGCGCCCTGCGTCGCTGGGCGCCTAGACCCGACCGCCGCCCGCCCCAGAGCCCTTTGTGCGCCTGCGCGCTCGCGCTCCCGCCCTCTCGCTGCGCTCGGCTGAGTCAGTCAGTCTGTCGGAGTCTGTCCTCGGAGCAGGAGGAACGAAGGGACTTCCGAGAGCCAGCTGTCCGATTATTTTCTTTCCCCTCCCTCTCTCCCGCCCCACATCTCTCTTCACCCCTCTCCTGCCCTTGCTCGCGCAGCCATGGCGGAACCGTCGGCGGCCACTCAGTCCCCGTCCGTGTCCTCGTCGTCCTCCGGGCCCGAGCCTTCGGCGCCCAGCGGCGGGAGCCCTGGAGCCTGCCCCGCCCTGGGGGCGAAGAGCTGCGGCTCCTCCTGTGCGGGTGAGGCGCTTCGGGGAACCCCGCCCTTGGGGGGGGGTGATTGGAGTGTCAGGGAAAGCAAATGACCCTCGGCTACCGCAGGCTTCAGCCCCCGGTCACGAGCGTGTGGAAAATGGGCTAAAGGGGAGGGGAGCGTAAGGTGGTGCAAGCGGTGAGGAAATAACGGGGTGTGAGGCAAACAGGTTGGGGGCGGGGAGATATTCTAGGGAGTGGGCGTTAACGCCGAGGCAGAGCAGGTGGGGGGGGACTCCATTTCGGGGGAGCAGTCCTCTGCACCGGGGTGATTTAGTGGAGGATTAGAGAGATTGAGAGGATTGGGGCAGGTTGGTTGCAGGAGAAAGCTAGTTGGGGTTTTGAAGAGCTGATGGTGAAAAGGTTTGCACTGCAGATTTACAGACGGGTGTTTTCATCGTCAGAAATTAATTCGTGGTAGTCCTCCAAAAATCGAGAAATATCTCTTGGTTTCCCATAGGGAGGATCCGGACGTTTGACGGAAACATGGTAGCCGTTTTCTATAGTCTTTTCATGTGCTCGTAATTTTCTGTGTGTGGTTGGACTCTCTAACTGCTCGCTTTTCTGGGGCCGCGAGGGGAGAGGAGGCGTGATGAGAATTAGCTCCGGGAAGATTTGGGAGGGAGCCGCCGATGGTCCAAGATGGATCCGCGGCCGCATCTGCAACACGGCCCCGCTCTTCGCTGGCGCGGCGTGGGGGTGGGGACAAGCAATCAATTGCTTATATTCTAGAAGATAATAGAGTCATGCCAAGCCATCAACACATGTTGATTTCATGCTCTCTGTGGGCTATTATTGATCGCAGTGTAACAAAGGCGAGCGTTTAGCGCAGAAAGGGGGGAGGGGGAGAAACATTTAGACAAAGCAGGCGCTGGTTGAACCCCCTTCTCCTGTCTCTCTGCGAAAAGACTAGGAGGCAAGCAAGCTGAAGGCCGCTTTTAGTTTCCATTGTATGTGCGTCGCCTGCTGGGGGGAGCTGGCTGGCAAGCTCCCCTCGTGCGGAGATCTGCAGTGCAGATGCCTTCTTGAGGGGGAAAAAATGCACCATGAGCAGGTGGTGGTTCTTAGAGGAACTCAGTCTTGGAGGGAGGGGGGGAGGAAGAAAAGAAAGAAACCTTTTTGTCAAAGGAAGGGGGCCATAACCCGGGGAACATACCAACAATTTTGCTCTGCATTTAGTTACCTTAAAGGATTTTGAACGTTTTTTAAAAAATACTCCATTGTCTCCATTGCCAGAATCTTGGGTTGATCTAAAGCGGAGGATTTCTGATCTTCGCTGTAAACATTCTCTAGGTGTTTTGTTTAAGTAATCCAAAGGTGGGGCTCAAACTCATGACCCCGAGATCAAGAGTTGGATGCTCCACTAACTGAGCCAGGCAGGTGCCCCTTTTCTCTAGGTGTGTTTTGAACACCGGATTTCCGCATAAGAGATTTGGCACCCTGTTGGATTTTCCAGTGTGGTTATGGCCATTTTGGTAGAAACAGTATCAAAGGAAGCTTCTGCAAGATCAAGATTTAGCTGTCCAGATAAAGCAATGAGGCAGCAAATTTAGAACCCTTGTTCGGTTTAAACCGCCAACATTTCTCCTCCAAATTTTTGTGTTCTGGGCAAAGGTCCAGATGAACAGCAGCTTCCCTATAATTTAGCAACTTGGTGTTTTGCATTTAATCTCTTGTCATTGCTTACTGTTTGGTGGTTGGCCCTTTTGTACAGACCTTTTGATTCTTCTTGGTTTTGAATTCTTGATTCACCTGCAAAATAGACACTCTGTCTTAAATTCTCATTTATTGTAGATGGGTATTAATAGTATCTAAAAATCATCAATACAGGTTGGTGGGCCTCCTTGATCGGGTCACTACTTGAAAAGTTGAGCTTAAGACAGTGTAATGTGTAGTTTTCGTTCCATTCGAGAAGCTCTTCCCCCTGTAGGATGTTTTCTCCATATCTCAAAGAAAATGGCCTAGGCTTCTGCACTATGAAAATAAAGTAAGGTTTGTTATTCTAAAATGTAACCTGTTTAAAATGGACATTTAAAAATCTACCTCGAGGGGCGCCTGGGTTGCTCAGTCGGTTAAGCATCGGCTTCGGCTCAGGTCATGATCTCCCAGTTCGTGGGTTCGAGCCCCGTGTCAGGCTCTGTGCTGACCACTAGCTCAGAGCCTGGAGCCTGCTTCGGATTCTGTGTCTCCCTCTCTCTCTGACCTTCTCCTGCTCGCACTGTCTCTCTCTGTCTCTCAAAAATAAATAAAAAACATTTAAAAAATTTAAAAAAAAAGAAAGTGTTAAAAATCTACCTCGATTGTTTAAAAAGCCTACAAGTGTTGATTGATGTCAGCCTTCAGCTTCATGTTCCTCCACCACGCTTCTCTTGCTTTTAGAGACTTTGAAAATGTAAAAGAAGTGGTCGCTTGGTGTCCTGCAGGAAAAAGTTTTGTGTCAACTGACCTGTTTGGTAACAGCTTTCAGAGATATTAGTTCCTCACTAAAGGTAGAGAATGAGCGATGACATCCTCTGGTCTAGAGCATGCTTGGAGAAGGAGGGCAAGAGCCAGAATTGGCTTCCCCAATTTTCTGCCCTTGAAGAAAATCAAAGATCTCAAAGGCAGAAATTTGAGGTTGAGGTAAAAGAGGCATATATTTAGTGTTTTTTCAGGAAGGGGGGTTGCCTTTATTAGACCTCAAGTATAGATACATTATATGAGCTTTGAATACTTACTGTCTTCATAGCGTTTAAATCTATAGCTTGACAGAGACTGTCCTTTATTATTGCTATGAATATCATGATGCCAGAATAAAGCTACATCTTGTATCTGTTCTTGGAAATTAGCTCAAAGCAAAAACAGCTTGGACAGTTAAAAAGTTTTTGCTTTAAATACTTTTCTCACTTATGAAATTTAGTTGTCCTCTGTACTTTTTAAGGTGTCACTTTCACAATTTTTTCCTATTATGTCAATCAACTGTGAGTATGTAATTTGTATTTTCCATTTTAATCCTAGAAAGGACTCTACCTGTTGAACAAGTAATTGTATTATATTAAAAAAAATTTTGGGGGGGTTAACATTTGGTATTGAAAAATAGGGAGAGGCAGAGCATGAGCATGGGAGGGGCAGGGAGAGGGGGAGGCACGTTATCTGAATGAAGCAGGATCCAGGCTCTGAGCTGTCAGCACACAGCCCGATGTGGGGCTCGAACCCAACAGCAGTGAGATCATGACCTGAGCCGAAGTCGGACACTCACCCGACTGAGCCACCCCAGCGCCCCAACTGTGTTATATTCATGTCACATTATTGGTGGCAGTATAACATTGTGATAAACATGCAGCTTTGAGCTCCAGAGGCACATAGATTTCAAGCCTGATTCTGTCTCTTAATGGTTGTATGACCTTGTGCATATCCTGAACCTCAGCAATATGACCTAGGCAAATTTGCTTTGTGCCCTTAAATCCTGAGTTTTATTGAATAAAAGTACCTAATATTTGGTACACTTATTGGCAGGTTGCAGACTGTTTGCACATAAATACAAAATACCAGTTGAATTACATGTGAGAAATCATAATCTTCCTCACAATGAAGGAAGATCTTATACCACTTTCCTCTTTATGAAAGTGAGTGTTGCAGCTTTTTTTGACCCTTCACCTTCATGGCTTTAAGTTACCAGCCCTTTCACTCAGCTGGTCTGTTAAAAGGAAGGAGGGCCAAGGTGTTTTGTAGATAGCTTGGCGTTTCATCAGTATGCTTGCACCTGGCTGGCTCATTCAGCAGAGCATGTGACTCTTGATCTCGGGGTCATGAATTTGAGTCCTGCATGGGGTATATAGATAACTTAAATAAATAAAGCTTAAAAATCTATGCCTAAGTATTTTCCACAGCAGTTTGACCATAAGTGTGTTACAGTACACTATCAGTGAAAGCGAGAATGGTTTCCAGTTGCCTGTTGACTTGGATGGTTTTTATTCCCCAGAAATAAAATGTTTTTTTAATACTGTTTTCTTTTAGAGTCACATTCACAAATAACTTAACCACTCTAATCAGACAAACCAGACTCTCATATGTAACAGGCATACGTTAACCCCCTAAGTTGAAATTTCTAGAGGATTTGTTTATGAAATTGCTGGTAAGTGCATCAGTGTTTTTAAATTTTTATGATTTTAGAGATGGTCTGTAAACAAAATAAAATGAATATTATTGCTTTTATTGCATTCTGTGGTAAGGAAATTATATATTCATCCTGATCTAGGACTCACTGGTTTATTTTATTTTATTTGAGGGGAGGGCCTCACTCACCTCTTTAAACCTAGTATGTGTCTCAACCACTTGTAAATGAAGTTTAGTAGGGAGGGGGTTGGTGACCTGTCACTGAAGGTTAGGGAAAGTTACAGTTTCCTTTTTTTTTTTTTTTGAGGTTGTTTGTTCTATAGAAAAGCACTTCTCTTTAGCAGTAATCCTAGAACTTACTATTTTTGTAATTCCAAGTGAAATTATAAAGGCTCCAAATAAATGAATAATTACACATATTTGTTGTATGTACTTAATAGTTTGTGTTTGGCTTTATTGTTAATGATGAATTTTTTATAACTGCCTCCTAAACTGTATAGACCTGTGGAAAATAATGTAAATTTCATGGTAAAGCTTTTTTGATTAAAAATCATCAAGTTGATATATTTATATAATTATCTTATTCAGAAGCTGCCCAAGAAACTGACTTTTTATTCAGTTCATTTATTACAGCTGTTAATTCTATAATTATTTTTGGTCATTGAGTTACACGTGTTTTGAAAATATGGGTACGCCATGTAAGTTTAGCTATAATCAGTATTGCTTATGATTGCATCACTGAAGTCTTTTACTGCATATTTATGACTTATGTAAGACATGGTGCTCTGTGCTACTGCAGTTTGAGAGAATCCCTTTAAATACGGCCGGATTTGTGTTTCTGTTTTATTAGGAAGGGGTGTAATTGTCAGAAGGTAGCCTTGTCTTGTGATTTTTTTTTTAATTTCAAAGAAATATACTTAACTATTTTCTCCAGTCAGCTGTTTTATTTCTCCCTGTAAGCACCTCACCATAACCTAACCAGGAGAGACTGTTGGAGCTTTCTGACATGTTCCTCATTGGCACCTTGCCCTTGAGGAAATTGAAGGGTATCCTGGAAAACTTTTTAAGCAAAACTGATACAAAGACCCCTTTGTCCTGTTACTTGAAAGCATTTCAACAATGAAAAGTGTCTTTTACATAAGAGGTAGAAATATTTGATTTTTCTTATATTGGTGTATTGCTTTATAGTTTAAGTTGTACCCATACATTAACAAATGTTTGAGCATATGGTAAAGCTCTTTGGGAGATAGGCAAGTAAAACAGGTAATCTACATCTCTGGAGGTTATATTCAATAGGAGAAAGACTTGTGTTATGTCTGTTTATGACGTAGGTACTGATATAAGCCTCATTTTACAGGGATCAGGCTCCGGGATTAAGTGACATGCCTAAAGGTTTGTTGCTGTAAAGTTGAGGGTAGGCTAAAACTAAGGGATTGAGGGCCCACTTTCAGTTCTCTTTCGAATAGACACACTGCCTCTCTTTAAACTTTGAAACAACATGTGATCAAAATCTTTCAGTCACCCTATTCACTTTAGTTCTTGGTTGAACATAAAAACTTTAATTTCTGACTGTATGTCAAGCTAACTTGAATTTAAATAAATAAATTTTGTTTTAAATTTAATTTTTGGTTCCAGGCTTCCTAAACCATGTGCCTTATTGCTCTGCCTTTCTACAGGAGCTTCTGTCGTGCTCACTAGTTATTTTCTACATCGTTAAATCCAGTGGCCAATTCTCAGTCCTCATCTTTTTTTTTTTTTAATGCTTTTTATTTTTATTTTGGGGAGACAGAGAGAGACAGTGCAAGCAGGGGAGGGTCAGAGAGAGAGGGAGATACAAAATCTGAAGCAGGCTCCAGGCCCTGAGCTGTCAGCACAGAGCCCGATGCGGGGCTCGAACCCACAAACTGTGAGGTCATGACCTGAGCCAAAGCCGGATGCTTAACCAACAGAGCCACTCAGGTGCCCCTATTTTTTTTTTTTAAGATATAATTCACCTAACATTAAAAGCATCGTATTAAAGTGTTTTTTTGTATATACCCAAGGTTAGGCAACCATTACCACTGTCTAATTCCAGAACATTTTCATCACCCCTAAAAGAAACCCTGTACCTGTAACAGTCATTCTCCATTCCTCCCTTCATTCCTAGGCAACCACTAATCTTTCTACTCTATGGATTTCCTTATTATTGGGATTTTACGTTGCTAATTCTTTTTTTTTTTTTTTTTTTTTTTTGTCTCCCCGAGTGCTTCAGGACTTCTCAGAACTTTTCTCTGTGTGTTGGTCTCATTTATGATAGCCATCTTGTGGTTTGAAATACCATCTATAAATGGGTAACTTCCAGATCTTTATCTTTGGTCTTCATGTTTACTGGGCATCTCAGACTTATTGTGTCTAAACCTGAACTCCCAGTCTTTCCTTTTATAAGTCTGTTCTTCTCACAGTCTTCTGCATCTCAGTAAACAGCCATTTTGTCCATCTTTTGCCCAAATCAAAAACTTAAAATCACCCTTGACTCTTTCCTTCGTATGACTATCAGCCAATCCCATTGATTCTACCTTCAGAATATATCCAGTGTCTAACCATTTGTCTCAACCTCCAGTCCTGTCACCCTGGCCAGGCTGCTGTCCTAGCTCTGCTGGATTATTGTACTTGCCTCCTTTATACTTTATCCCGTGCCTCTTTGCAGTTTGTATTCTATACAACAGCTGGTGTAAGCCTGTGAACAACATAAGTCGGATCATGTCACTCATGAGCAAATGCTCCAGTAGCTTCTGATCACACTCACAGTCAATGCCAAAGTCCTTAGAGGGCTTTTGAAACTTCATACCATCCGGCCTCCCCCTCCCCCTCGCTCACCCAGTTTCAGCCACACTGGCTTCCCTGCTGTTCTCACACCAGGAATACTCCTCTAAGTCAGAGTCTTATTTGCTGTTCACTCTGCCCAGAATGCTCTTCCCCCATACATCTGCACAGCTTTTCACTCTCTTACTTTCTTTAGGTCTTTGACCACCTTATCTAAATAGCACAAGAAAAAACACCTTACAGGCATCCACTGCTTTATTTTTCTTACCATCTGTTGTATCTGTCATAATCTTACTATATTTATATAGTATATGATCTGAATTATTTTGTTTATTGTTTTATTGTATATTGTTTATTCCATCAAAGTAGAGATTTTTGCTGTTTTATTCACTTCTGTTTCTCTCTCTCTCTCTTTTTTTAAATGTATATTTGTTTTCAGAGAGAGAGAAATAGAGGAGGGAGGGAGAGGAAGAGAGAGAGACTCCCAAGCAGGCTCCAGTGCTAGAGGCAGGGCTTGATCTCAAGAACCATGAGATAATGACCTGAGCCAAAATCAAGAGTCAGATCCTTAGTCTACTCAGCTACCCAAGCTCCCCTTCACTGCTCTCTTTCTAATGTCTGAGCAGGACCTAGTAAAAGAAGCCCGTCAGATATTTTTGGATGAGCAACTAATTTTTTTAAGCAACTAAAACTATTCCTTGGTTTATAATAAGTATTCAATAAATATTTATGAAATGAATGATTGGAGAAATGTTATTCCCAGAAAAACATGGACATAAACAAAGTACTGCAAAAGCTTTCACAATGTTCATGAACTACTACAAAATTGACCATAAACCACAGATTAAGAATGTTTGGTTTTTGAAAATTGAATTATGAGTTTTGCAGAAAACTTATTCCTGTAGAAATTGATATATCCACATAGGTGCTCAGAAGAGAGTTTGTCTGTAAGCCCATAAAACTGTATCTGTAATAAATATATCTTATATTTAAGATTGGCTTCTTTATGTCTGGACTTAAGGTATTTTTCACTAATGGTTTTAATCCAGAAAAGTCTCTTTTTTATAACCATCTGGATGCCACATTTTGGTGTGTTAGACTCCATTTCGAATAAGGACTCAGTGGTAGGATAGTCTGATGTGTCAGGATTTTAAAATATGTGAAAATTAAGTTTAATTTCCATCTCATTCCTAACAAAAATAGATTTTGATTCAGTACATCGATCTTGAATATTATTTGGAGAAGGACAAGACATTTCTAAAAGTAAATGTAGTGCTATTAGAAGGTGGGTCATTAAAATATTTGTAACCAGTTTCCTGTTTACACAGTCCATTTTGTTTCTGTTAGACTTTCTAATTGTGTTTCTTTTGCAACAAAGTTCTGCCTGTTCTTCCTCCTGGATTGCATATACATTTACTCCATAAATGCACGAAGGAAGCCTTCCAACTCTTTTAGTGTTCTAATGGAAGACTTACAGTAGGAAGTGCTTAGTGACTTGCTACCGGAGAGTACAGGATGGAAGGATGGGGCTGAATGAAGTACAACCTGGAGAAGCCTGCCAGACTCCCTCAGCCAAGGGGTCAAGGTTAACATCTTCAGTGAGGGTCCTATTGATACACTACGTACCCTTGATCTGTTAGAAGGAGGGCCCTTCACCTAAGTTGTAGTCTTCTTCAAAACTTCAGTCTAATCATGAGAAGAACATTGAGTGACATTCTGTGAAGTACCTGACACATGCTCCTCAAAACTGTCAAGACCATCAAAAGCAAGGAAAGTCTGAGAAATTGTCATAGTCTAAAAGGGACTGGCACTAAGGAGACATGATCACAAAATGTGATATGGTATCCTGGATGGGATTTTGGAACAGAAAGAGGGCATTAGGGGAAAATTAATGAAATGTATCAGTGTTAGTTCATTAGTTGTAACAAATGCACCACTATGTTAATGTAACTTGTTAACAATGGAAGAAAATGAGTGCTGGATATAAAGCAATACTCTATACTACCTTTGGGCCTTTTCTGTAAATCTAAAATTACTCTAAAATTAAAAGTTCGTTTGTTTTAAAGAAAGCCTCAATCATGGAATCAGAATTGCTTTTGGAGAGGCAAGGAAGCCTACTTTCACTACTTCTCTTCAGTAATACAATAATAGCAAAAATATAAGAGGGAAATGGCATAAAGTTTGGGGGGAATATTGTGGTCTGCTTATCCCTGGAATTCTGATAGGAGAGAGTTGGCATAGTTTAGCACTTCTACTGAAATGATACGAGTTACTGTCAGGAATTGTGGTCACGAGAAAGTAGAAAGACCCTTTCGAGGAGCCTACCTTTATAGGCATAAAGGAAAACCCTAAGTGGTAAAAAGAAAAATCTTTTGGGGTGCCTGAGTGGCTCAGTCGGTTAAGCATTCGGCTTCAGCTCAGGCCATGATCTCACGGTTCATGGTTTGAGCCCCGCGTCCAGCTCTGTGCTGACAGCTTGGAGCCTGGAGCCTGTCTTCGGATTCTGTGTCTCCCTTTCTCTTTGACCCTCCCCTGCTCGTGCTGTCTCTCTCTGTCTCTCAAAAATAAATGAAAAACATAAAAAAAGAAAAGTCTTTTATTTTACTGTTAGAAAGATGTTTGAAAGAGCTGATGAATTTCTAGTTTTCATTATGTTAATTTTAGATAAGAATTTCAAATACTGCTTTTCCTTATGTATTGAAAGATACCTTAATAACCTAACCTTGCTTCTCTAAAAATGTAGATTGTATTCTGCTAGTGTTGAAGAACAGCTGTCACTAAAATAAACAACTCATTGGAATAATATTTGTACTGGGGGTTAGAAAATTCAAGCAGTTAGATTTATTTGGTTTATTTCCCCCTGATCTGAATCAAAACTTAAGCCTCATGTACAATCCAAAGCACACCTCTCTTCCTGTCCCCTCTGCCTCCAGCGATATCTAGCACAGGCTTGACCCAAACTTGAAAACCTACACTAATGTGCTCTTTGCTCTCTTTACTCCTGTTTTTCCACTTCTCTTCCACTCAGTATGCTGCTAGGGAGAGAAGGGTTAAAAAGGAAGGGGACAAGATCTTATTTTACTGGCCTGGTAAAGTTTTAAAATATAAACTGGACTAGTAAATTTTCAGAAGGTAACTAGCATATAAGACAGGTGATCCGACTGCTGGATAGAATTTTATAAAAAGAAAGGCACAGACTTTCTGGAAAAGTATGGATTTAAATACTCATTCTGACACTTATATAAGCTTCAAATTTTCATTTTTTTTAAATCTTAAGTGAGGTTTGTAAGGATTTCATTTGATATGTATAGAAATATTTAGCTCAGTATCTATCAGACATTCAGAACTCAGTAAATGGAACGACCTGTTTTCAAAGCCACATGAGGGGCGCCTGGGTGGCTCAGTCGGTTAAACCTCCGACTTCGGCTCAGGTCAGATCTCACGTCCGTGGGTTCGAGCCCCGCATCGGGCTCTGTGCTGACAGCTAGCTCAGAGCCTGGAGCCTGCTTCCGGTTCTGTGTCTCCTTCTCTCTGCCTCTCCCCCTCTCATGCTCTGTCTCTCTCTGTATCAAAAATAATAAAATAAAACATTAAAAAAAAAAGCCACATGATTTGTGTGTGTGTGTGTGGTAGTTTTGTCAGTTACAGATTAAAGTCTTATGAGGATTGAAAATAGGATTGGAAATCGAGTGGTGTGAAGACTGAAAAGATTATTCACTAAAGTTTTATTGGAAGACCTGGTAGAGATCCCATTTTAGGTGTCCTTTTTCTCCTGTTAAGTTTGCTTACCTGTGCCCTGTAAGGAGAGGGGAATTAGAAATTAGAAATTTATAATTCTTGAAAAATGTATGTACATAACAAAATTCAAGAAAACAAAAATACAAAGAAAATTAAAAACCCAGCTAATAATTACTATTATTACTTAATGATAATGTTCAACTTAATAGTATTTGATAATTAAGATCACCGTTTTTGAGTTCAGTTCCTGTGGCATAAACATGGAATATGAATCCAGTGTGGTTTTGTAAGTTAAAAGATCTCGCAATATTGTTGCAAACTGTTACTGGTTATCTGTGTTTTGTTTCAGAGTAGATGCTACCTATAAGAATTTGTATGCTAAAATTTTCCATTAGGGAGAGGTGTTAGGTGGAGGTGGATAGGCAAGTTCACAGGATATTTTTTGGCAAATTGTTACTAGTTATCTGTGTTTCTTATCAGAGTAGATACTATGTATAAGAATTTTTATGTTAAAATTTTCCATTAGGAGGGAGTGTTAGGTGGAGGTGGATAGGCAAGTTCACAAGATCTTTTTTGGATTTGGGCTTCTTTAGCATTTTGGTTTTGTTTATTCAAATTTAAACTCATCATCAGGCAGAGATTTAATGTTGAAGATAAATGCATATAGGGATGAACCCATCTGGAAGCATTAAAGAAACCTATAGAAATGCTTGCTTTAAAAAGTAAAGAGATGGGTGCCTAGCTGGCTCAGAGGAGTGTACAACTCTTGATCTCAGGGTCATAAGTTTGAGCCCCATGTTAAGAGTAGAGATTATAAAAGTAAATAAGAACAGTTTTTCATTTGTAGTGGTAAATGTGATGCTTTATCTTAAGATGATTAACAAGAAGTGAGTCTTTTTTTAATTTCTTTAATGTTTATGAGAGAGAGAGACAGAGACAGAGAGAGAGAGAACAAACTGAGGAGAGGCAGAGAGAGAGGGAGACACGGAATCCGAAGCAGGCTCCAGGCTCTGAGCTGTCAGCACAGAGCCCGATGTGAGGCTTGAACTCATGAGCTATGAGATCATGACCTGAGCCAAAGTCGGTCGCTTAACCGACTGAGCCACCCAGGCGCCCCGACAAGCAGTGAGTCTTAAGTCTGGTCTGGAGTTCCTGAATTACTACTTGTTGCCCACTAAACTCTGTCTTGGTGGTACATTCTCCATATTTGTTGACTAAATAAGTACTTATGATATAGCTGTAGCCCAGTCCTTTAAAGCAGTCTTCCCATTTTGAGTATATTTCCAATGTTTGTAAAAACATTTTTTATAATTGCAAGGAAAAAAGGAGGTAACAAGTAAAGACCAATATATTTAGGGGGGCTTGAGAGGAGATGCTTTTTACATGCTATTTTTATTAATTTTTTTCTTATTTTTACTGAAAAGATAATTTATATGCTTTGGTTTGTCTGTATTTATTTTAAGGGCCAAAGGTTGTCGTTAAAAGCAAATCTCCCGCACCTCAGACCTCAAAGTCCCTTGTGCTAGTTACCAGTTAACTAGCACATGCATACCTTTGTTGCCAGTTAACAAACGGGGGGACATGATACATACTTCTGCACTTTGGTTTTTCATCAACTCGATCACTGTACGCAGCTGTGCCGTATTCTTTTTCAGAGCAGCAAGTATTCCATTGTTTGGATGTTAACTAGTCTCCTGTTGCTGTTGGTGGTCATTTTGATTATTCCTAATATTTATGATCAGTACTTTTATGAATGTTCTTATAAACATGTCCTGGTACCCTGTGGTAAAATTGTATGTTAAATTCCTAGAACTATAACAGGCCACATTCAAAAGAATAACAAGGGTTGGTGGGGATAGTACGTGCATTTAAAATTCTGATAAATGTTGCCAAGTTTAGAGGAGTATAATTTTAGACAGTGGAAGAGTTCTCATGTAGTTCTGTTTGCCTAGTGGCTTATTGATGATTTTTTTTTTTAAGTATTCAGGGTCAACTTTGCATATTTGCCAAATATATACACCTTTAAATGCTTATATTAGTGACTAACTCTTCAAAATGCAGTTGAAAATGGTTAAAAGCAAAATACCAATTAGTACTAAGGTACTTATTTTTTTCTTTCCCAAAAAGAATTTCAGGGGAGTATCATCTTTCTTGAGGTTATATTTGTTTAAAAATGCTAGAGGTTCCACTTTTCTTTCTCTGAAGGTGAGACTATTTGATCCAAAAAATTGAACTGATTTTAGAAATGCATCTTGAAAATGAAAAAAGATTTTGCTGCCAGGTGAGTGAAAACAGTAAATGGAAGTCTAAGATTTGAGTTTTCTCATCTTGCTCAAACCCAGTGAAATTATGATGCTTGGCCAAGGGAAAAAAAAAAAGAGAGAGTTAAAGTTAAAATTCCTGTGTGAGGTTGTCAAATTCTCACGCTGTATATTTTCTTTCAGATTCCTTTGTTTCTTCCTCTTCCTCTCAGCCTGTATCTCTATTTTCGACCTCACAAGGCAAGTCTGTCATTTTTTTGTGTGCATTTATAAAAGAAAAATGTTGAGAAAGAGGCTGTAACTGGGGATATGAGGCACAAGTTTTCTATTGCTCCCAAATCCCTTGAAATAAAATCTGTAAGCCAGTTCTTCATATTTAGCAGTTTGCATTGGATTTCCTGTAAAGGTTAATAAAATAGAATAAGGCTAGGTAGGTAGACTCTTTAACGGAGCAAAAAAGCTTTAGGTGTAGTTTGAGCATTTCTTAAAAATCATCAACTCGCCCACAGAATTTAGAGCAGACAGAGTTATGGCTCAGACGACAGCTCACTGCAGGATGCATTTAGCGTACTGATTTGCAGGTATGCAGCTGGTTTAGAGCGGTGGTAGATTTGGAAAGACGGCGTAAAAGTGTGCTTCCACTGAACCAATCCATCAACCTAGCTAGAGTCCTTTAGTGTGAATTTATCCGAGATTAGTCAGATCGCTAGGCTAGCTAGGCTAGTTCCGAATTGCTTAGGAACATTGAACAAGTCAGTTGACTTTTTGGCAGGCAAGGCTTGTTTTCCTAGGGATTAAGCTGTAGCTTTGTGGGGCTGCTTGCTTGTTTAATTTTCCAGCCGGTGAAGAAGGGAATTGGAGTGTGATGGCTGTATGTTTGTGGGGTAGCACTAACCGAGAATCTGCAACCAAGAGCACGTTTGCACTAATAATAAAGCACAGTTTCATTTCTGTAGTTGTACTTGACCTAGAATATAGGTCAATGGAAAACCATTATTTTAAAAAGAGGTAATTAAACTCACTAGGTAGGTCTGAGAAGCCCTGTGCAAACAGATTATTGTCCCAGCTGGCATTATCCCGTCTGTAGATGCCAATTCTCAATGCTGGTTTGTAGAAGACTTTGACCTTATAAGAATAAAAACTTAATGGGATAAAGGAGTTTAACCTGCTTCTTAGCATGGTAGATAATTTATTGCTTTTAATTCATACTAATAATACTAGGTCCAGCCCCTTTGTAATCAGTGTCTCGTGTGAATTTGGGCATCTTGTGGGTCAAATCATGACCTCTGAAATTAAGCATTTATATTAAAAGGTAGATATTTTGCGAATACTAGAAAAGAACTCAGACCTACAAAGCAACTCGAATCTGAAGCCCAACCAATTATATTTTTAAGGTTTTTTTCCTTATGAGAAATGTAATAATTTAGGAAGCAAGTAGGTATTACATGTGTTCTACTCTGGAAGATAAACTGGTATAAGTATCATAGTGTAAATGGAGGAAATCATTACATTTTCTCTGTTGTAAATATTTCAGGTCTTTTAAAATACATTCTTCATGGTTATAACTTTTAGTCACTTTTTTCATAAAAGAGATAATCGATAATAATTGATATCCTAAATAGTGTAACCGTGCAGGCAAGCACAGCATTCCTAATGTATGGAATGTTTACAAGATAAGTGTCATAGCTTCAAAAATTGTTTTAGTTCCAGCAAAAATACACATAGATTCAAGTAGAATGGAGGTAAATAAAGGATTTTGCTAATTAAAAACTAAGGTTTAAGTAGGCTTCAGTGGCATAATGAGTTTGTAAAAGAAAATAGATTTGCCATTTTTCCTTTTTGGTTATAGCTGTTTTGACCAGTGCAGATTTAGGATAATGTTATTGTTAAAAGGATATCATGAAGTGGCAGTTTGTTTTTTTTTTAAGCTTGTTTATTTTCAGGGGGTTGGGGAGTAGCAGAGAGACAATCCCAAGCAAGCTTGTGCTGTCAGCACGGAGCCCAACACAGGGCTTGATCCCACAAAATCAAGAGTTGGACACAACGACTGAGCCTCCCAGGTGCCCCCATAAAGTAGCTATATCCCTGCAGGAGTTCCAGCCTAGCCTGTATTACTACTAGCATTTTCCCCCTGCAAAGATACAAAAACACATAATGGAAAAATAGCACAATTGGTGCTCTAGTTCATTGTCAAGTCTAGAGATCAGCCTATTTTAGGAAACACCTTGGCAAGTAATTAGGTATGTTCTAGAATAGCCAAGAATGGCAGCTTCTGGTGTGCCTTAATAAAAATGAGGAAAGAGGATGTTGGTGTCCTTGATCAACTGGATTAAAACCCCTGGAGAGAATAGCTGAGACCAGTCTGGCCCAATGCAGGCCTTTCAGAGTGACTGTTGTACCAAGAGGAACGTTGAAGGGCACCTGGGTGGCTCAGTCCGTTAGGCGTCCAACTTCAGCCCAGGTCATGATCTCATGGTTTGTGGGTTTGAACCCCACATTGGGCTCTGTGCTGACAGCTCGGAACCTGGAGCCTGCTTTGGATTCATATTCTCTCTCTCTATCTCTCTCTCTCTCTCTCTGTCCCTCCTCTGCTCATGCTCTCTGTCTCTCTCTCAAAAGAAATAAATCATTAAAAAATAAAAGAGGAACCTTGATTCCATCACTGGCATTAACCCAACTAACTAACCTGTCTCTGGCTTCCATAGCCCTTAGCTATCTATTTAGTTTTGGAGAATTGTGTCTCACTTTTATGCATCTAAACCATATTAAGCAATATGCAGCAGTTATTGAGTAGAACATTGTCATATTTAAGAATGACATCTTCAGTCCTAAAATAGTTATTATTTTGGCCATCAGGGAAATGCATTTACAAAAAACTGCCATTCATTTGGATTGAATAAAGGAAGGGCAGTTACATTTTTCAAAAGAAAATTATGTAATATTTATTAAATTGTACTGCTTTGAAGTATAGTTATTTAAGTTAGCAAGTAAGCTAACCTTTTGATGGCTATTAAGTTCATTCGTAATGACAGTAGAATACTCCATTTCTTTATAAATAAATTGTCCTCCTGAGTAGGTCCTTTGTAGTCTTTTTCTTATTGATTCCTTTTTTCTCATCAAGCAGAATTTAATTTCAACCTAATCCCTGAGTATTTCAAAATAGGGAGTAAATTTTCCCGGTGGTTTCCTGTACTGTAAAACAAGGATACTAACAGAGATATCGATGTAGGATGCGGCTCATTTTTATTGAGCTTTTACTTGTTCAGTACTTGATGGGAACCGTCTCATTTTCTCCTCACAACCAGTTTTATGGAGGAGAGGCACTACTAGCTCTCTTACCAGAGGGACACTGGGGTTTAAAATGGTGCCATAGCGTGCTCCAGATCACAGAGTAGGTGACAGACGGAGGCCTCCAGAGTCCGTGCTCATAAACGCTGCCTATGGTAAAGATGATAAAGTATATTAGTCATAGTTTAGGGTTTACAGATGGTTTTTAGAGATGTCACTTTCAGGCTAAGGCTACAGTCATGAGAGCAGGCGAAGAGGCAGAAATCACTATTGGAACCATATCACCGCTGTTAGTGATGTAATTCATATCATCAGGGAGATGTGCTCCCTGCATCAGCACAAAATCAAACTGAAATTTGGTTTCTACTTTTGAAACCTTTGGTAAGAGTGGAGGCTGAAAAATTCTCTGGTTTTCTTTAGAAAACATGGAAGAAAAGTAGGTGAAAGTAAGATGGGAAAGATGGGGAGCACTCGCCCTGGAGAACTGGGAGCACATTTGCATTCAATCTGAGTAATGCAGTAGGCATCTGGAATAGGAAGTTAAACACTGAACTTTGGGGCAAGCGTTGAGGGAAAAATTTTGCCAGTTACAGCCTTTTTTTTAACAAAACCAAAACATTTTTCTTTGTACAAAAGAGACTTTTTGTTTAGGTTCTAGCTTGGCTGCAAAGTGTCTGCTGGCTAACTTCCTATTTTGATGCTGTGGCTGAAAGTTGCTGATACTGTTTTGCACGAGAATTTGTCTTTCCTGTTTTGTGAACATGAGAAAATTCAAGTGTAGGAAAACCTATACCTGAATATTTCAAGCCTCCCTTGTATGAATATGCATACTATTTCTTCACTGATGTTTATGGTTTTCCATGTTACAACTATCCTTTTCATTAAAAGGAACACATTTCCTTAGTGCGGGCAAGGCAGTGGGGGGAAGTAACCACATGGTATCTATAATATGATTCTAAGCTGTTCCGTCTTTTTAGGAAGAACTCTGGTGACATTGTTTACTTGTTTCCTAGACCACAGTGTTTTCAGTAGTTAAGTTACCGACACCTGAATATAAATACCACACCTTTTTGGAAAAGGCAGTTTGGGGAATAAGAAACAAAGTAAAGAGAAGCTGTTTTGAAGGATAGAGTAAACAAACATGAAGGGATTTTTTCCAATTCCTGTGCATTTACTTGGTGTGAACACAGTGCTCACTTGGACTGATTTTTCATCATGCCGTTTTTAACTCCCTACCTTGTTCTGTGAGATAAAATGCTGCAGGCAAGGGAGAGAGGAACGTCTTCCTGAACTGCCACACCCAAGTCTCTAGTCAAATGGAGCTTCTGCCTTATGCCAGTCAAAATTTCAAGTTCCTGTACTTTGAAACTAGTAGGTAGAAGCATTTCAAGCCGGCCCAGAGGACCACCCTTGCCCCACTAGCCTGTCAGCTGTGCTTCCGGACCAGGAGCGTCCAGGAGCGAGAGTGAGAGAGAAGTGTCCGGCTCGTCTCCAGTGGGATTTTTGCAGGCTGGGGAATTCTGAAGTGCAGTAAGGCTGTGGGTTTCGAACCAGGTTCATTACCTAGGACACTTGTGATGCAGATTGCTTCCATCTCCGGAAATGCTGAGTCAGTAAGTCCGAGATCATACATGAAGTACTCGCAGTTCTAAAATTTGAAAGGGATTGTCAGAGATGGTGTCAAAGACTGTGTTTGTGCCAGATTGTTGTCCTGTTCAGCTAGTTGCATGTTGAACTAAAATACACGTTGACCTTGACGGTGGTAAAATGAAACCTTTTTCAGGAAAGGTGGCTTTTTTTTTTCGGTCAACATTGGCTTCAAATTTTTTCCATAATCAGCTGTCTCAGATGTCCTTACCTACACAGAACCTCGCATGATTCTTGGAACGCCACAGGCATTTGTTGAATAATAGTGATTCAGAAGTTGCATCACTCAAGTTTTTGAAATAGATCAAAGCTCCTGAGTTATTACTTCCTTTTATTTGAGAATGGTAGGAGGGAAAGTGTATAAAACTCTGAGTTTTTTCTCTGTGTTACATACTCTCCCCTATCGAAAAGTCATATGATCTGAAGTCTTTATGTCAGGAGAGTTATGTTGTTTTTTGTCGTCCGAGAATGTGGTGTCATTAGGGGGCGTTTACTGAGGATTTACTAAGTCCCCGATATGTTCTAAGTATTTTTCACATATTAACTCATTGGATCTTCACAGCAGTTTTCAAGTTAGGTGCTTTAGTATTCCCATTTCTTTAGATGACAGTAAGCAGCTTGCCAAGGCCACATGATTAGTAAGCGTGATAAAATGATTTTGCATCTTTTAATATGAATTTTTGGTCTGGGAGAGGTCTAGAAATTTAGACTGTGACTATCAACCTAATTTCCTAGTCCTATTTCAGATAATACACTTAAAGGAAACCTCTGAATATATAGAATTTAAGAAGATAGGGGTAAGCAGGGAGCTCAGTACTGCATAAATTTGGGAACGTTCTCATGATCATTATGGGCTTATGACATTTTCACTTCTTAGCATACATAATTCCCTTTTTAACAAATCTGTTAAGTGTATGACCCCTTTGTTAATAGGGTAATGCCTTATTTTTAAGTAATAAGAATTATTGAAAATGAATATGCACATTAAATCCTATTATAGAAAATAAACAAGAAAATATTCACAATGAGGAAATTTTTTTGACAGACATTGGTTTTGAGTAATTTAAGTCTTGTAATGCACATGAAGCGTTGGATCTTCTGAAAAAGCAAAGGGAGTGGACATTTCCTGAGATGTAAGAGGATCCCAAATTACTCTACCAGGCAGTTTTACAGTATATAATGTTTTAAAAACCAACAATCTTCAATTTCCTGCCATTTTGCAGACTTGGACATCACCAATGACTGTTAAGTGCAATCCTCACTAATGGGAAGAGTCTTTGCTTATGGGAGCTGTTCTAAAACAGGCTTAGTAGATTCTGGTCTTTGTTCTGTGTAATATTTTCATGCCTTTATTAAACTCTTTACTTCCAGCCCAGGTGTTTCCATTGTCATCGTACAAGTCAGGTCTGTCCAAGTTTGTTAGGGTTCCAACTAGCCAAAGAAACTTCATTTGCTGAAACTCTAAACGTGAGAATTAAAACGAAAGCACAGGTGAGGATGCTAACTTGCGCTGCTGCAGGTGGGAAAGCTGGATTGCTGATGGGGAGAGCTTCCGCCTGTGTCTCCGGGCGATCACTGCAGCACTGAGCTGTTTGCCCCCAAGGCTCACCTCCCAGAAAGCGCTTCCCACCCCACACCTTAAGTCACAGGATTACTAGGAACACAACTAAGGTTATTTTTGTGTGCCTAAGGGTGATGTCATACTAAAGAGTCTTAATTAAAGAATGCCGGAAATCTCATTTATTGCAGTACTTGCTGGTATTCTGAGAATGATTCCTAACCCAGTCTTCTGGCTTTACTTCAGATTGTTATATATCTAGCTTGAAACTTTTGGAGCACTAAGAATTCAAGGAAGATAGGAGAGAAACAAGGCTTGGAAAACTGACAAGTTTGTGTCCTGACAGCGTGTTAGAACAGTTCAACATGCTTTCCCTCCATTAATGTGCACCTTCTCCGTTTAGCAGTCAGTGTAGGTTGCTTTCTTTTTCATTTCTTCAAGCTCACTACCACCACATCATTTTACTTACTGATTTTGCTTATTTTCTGTCTCCCAGTCCGTGCTATAAGCACTGCAAAGGCCAAGGACTTTTTTGTTTTGTTCACTGCTTTGAATCTAGTTTCTGTTTTTTCTTTTCTTTTCTTTTCTTTTTTTTCTTTAATGTTTGTTTTGGGAGAGAGAATCGCATGAGCAGGGGAGGGGCAGAGAGAGAGAGAATCCCAAGCAGGGTCCTCGCTGTCGGAGCCCACTGTATCCAACATGGGGCTCCATCCCAGGAACTGTGAGGCCATGACCTGAGCTGAAATCAAGAGCCAGACGCTTCACTGAGCCACCCAGGTGCCCCTTAATCTTGTTCTAAGTCAGTGTCTGGCACATGATAGGCACTTAATAAATATTTGTGGAATTATTACTAATTCATTTTATCCACTTTTGTTTGTAAGGTAATTGGTCTGAATAATCTGATATCTCAGTCTCTATAAATCGTGTAAACTGAGCATTCCCTGTAAGGTGAATTCAGTTTTGATCATGTCACAGTTCCATTCATGTTTGAAGGGAGGGGTTCCCAAACAGTTTTACCTTAATCTAGACTTAATCCATTGAATGTTCCCTGGTAGAAACAGTAACCAGTAAGTTCAGTAATAATACATAGCTCAGAACATGGAATATTTCTGATTTAAGTGTAGCCTATAAATTAACTACTAAAAATGTAGTTTTTGAAATTACAGGGTTTTGAACCTTTCTTTTTTTTTAAAGTTAAATTCTTTGAGAGAGAGTGATCTGGGAGGGGAGGGGCGGGGGGGGACAGAGGATCCGAAGCGGGCTGTGCGCTGACAGTAGTGAGCTCTACACAGGGCTCGAACTCCCAAACCATGATATCATGACCTGAGCCAAGGTCAGATGCTCAACTGAGCCACCCAGACGCCCCAGGTTTCGTCCCTTTTAACCTATAATGCTGAGCTTCATTTATATTGGTACCTTAATTTGGTCCTGCTGGGTACTGTATAATATTACCTCATACTGTGGACTGACAGGTGCAAACCCTCTCTGTCTTCTGCGTTCGAAGTAAGTGTGCGTCACACCTTGCTTCAGATAGTTTCTCTTACTAGTACAGTTTGTACCACCAAACTTTTAACCATTAGTCCTCAATTTACAAAGACGTTTTCCTCAATACCCAGATTCTAGTTAAACTGTTCTAAAAAACCAGATCCTATTACATGAAATTTCAGTGATGCATTGATACAGAGGAACTTAATCATCTGGCACTTGGAAACATTTTTATAATAGTGGAATTTTATTTATTGTAGTAAGATATTTAATTTTCTTTTCAACCTTATAAAATGATTTTGAATTAAGTCACAATTTTGCTTTTGTGTAGTATTCAGCTCCTCACATGAAAAAGAATATATAAGCTGAATAAAAGTAATGCCAAAGGTTTTTCTTTTTTACATCGTCACAATTATTCATTCACACTCAAGGCGTTGCTTTCCTGAGCCTGCTTCGGTCTCATCTGATCAAACTGAATCTTTGATTCACTCATTTGGAACTATTTATTTAAGACGTGCTTATGTTCCAGCTCCAGAGATAACAACATGCACGAAAGACAGCACCTGCCCTTGGGATGGTTGTTTGGATCTTTTCTCCAGTAAAAACTTGCTAGATTGGAAAGTTGGAAAACAGTGTGATAAATCACTGGCTACTATGGTCTTAATAACTGATAAGACTTAATATATTACTTTCAGAAGGATATTTGCTGTTTTAAAAGGATTTTTGGAGTTAACTCTTTCTAACCAAAAGACAACAACAACAACAAAAACTTCACCGATTCACACAGTTGGCAAGTTGATGCAAGAGATTTGAAGTTGGCCAACCTTTTCATACTCTTTAGTTTAAAATAAATAAGGCTATCTGGGATGCTTGGGTGGCTCAGTCGGTTAATTGTCTGCCTTAGGCTCAGATCAGGATCACAGTTTGTGAGCTTGAGTCCCACATCAGGCTGTGTGCTGACAGCTCAGAGCCTCGAGCCTGCTTCCGATTCTGTGTCTGCCTCTCTCTGTCCCTCCCCCACTCACATTCTTCATCTCTCTCTCCTCCCTCTCCCTCTCTCTGTCTCTCTCTCAACAATAAATAAACATTAAAAAAAAATTAAAAGGATGCCATCTGTACCTGAGACCGATCGTCCCTCTGGATAGAATATAATAATTCTAGTCTGATTCTTAGCCCGAGAGGGATCCACTGTATCTCCTGAAAATCAAAAAGAACTGTGGTCACTTTTTTTTTCCTTCTCAAATTGTCAAACTGTAACAGTGAATTTGTAGAAGCTGTGTGTAGTGAAGTATGTAGCTTACAGATGAGAGCGTACCAGTCCTTCATAATAATGAGTTGTTTTATATGGATTATGTTGAATAGCTCTACCAAAAAAACAAAGGAAAAAACGTCCCCAGACTTTCCAGTCTTAGTATACTTCTTTATGCTTTATGTTTACAATGGAAAAAGTAGACAGAAAAGTATTTGTCAATGAAATTTTTTTTCTCATTTGCAATTTGTAGCATGATACAGCTTTTCTGTTTCATTGTTGGCAATTTTATGCATGTTTTATAGGATATGTGTTGCTCATTGTTTTGTTACATGTTTATGTGTGTGTGTATATATACATCCTGTGTGTATATATGTGTAACTTGTAAAACGAAAAGCATGCTGCTTGGCCTGACTAGTTAATGTGTAATTGCGCCTGGTAAACAAACTTTTTTCTTTCAAATTCTGACCATAGAGGGATTGAGCTCTCTTTGCTCTGATGAGCCACCATCAGAAATTATGACTTCCTCCTCTTTTTCATCTTCTGAAATGCGTAACAATGACCTTACAATACTACATGGAGAAAAAAGCAAAGTGTCAGGCAGCCAGGCTGTTGTAGCCAAAGAAGGAAAAGACTACTTGGCTCTCCTAGATGTGAAAAAGATGGAAAGGCCTCAAGAAACCAGCAGAGACCTAGCAGACTCCCCAGTTGCTGGGGCAGAAGGACTTCAATGTGACCGTCCTTTCGTTCCGGCCAGTTTCCCAGATCGTCCTGCTTTTCTCTCCAAGGACATCGGTCTACTGGAACAGCAAATAAATAAAGATCAAGAGTCCAAGAACCCAAATGAGGTACCAAGTACAGACGGTAAAGCTGGCTTGGATGCTGATGACAAGTTCACTTTGCTAACAGCTCAGAAACCAGTAACCCAGCAGTCTAAGGCAGAAGGCATCTGTAAATATTCCTTGTCCCCAGCTGAAGTTTCAGGAGGTGGTATTCTTGAAAAGGATTCCCCTGAGTCACCATTTGAAGTCATTATTGACAAAGAAGCGTTTGACAAAGAATTTAAAGATGCATATAAGGAGAGCACGAATGATTTTGGTAGCTGGGCAGTGAGCACTGATAAAGAGACATCTGCAGACATTTTAGAGTCTAAAGACAAAGTATTTCCACTGAGAAGCAAAGAGGCAGGGCGTTTCCCAACCTCTGCATTGCTCACTAGACAGTTTTCACGTACAACTGCCGCATTGGAAGAAGTGTCTAGATGTGTGAATGATATGCATAACTTTACTAATGAAATACTGACTTGGGATTTGGTTCCCCAAGCAAAAGAAGAGAGCAATAAGTCTGACTACATCACAAAAACCACAGGACTTGACATGAGTGAATATAATTCAGAAATCCCAGTTGTAAATCTTAAAACTAACACTCACCAGAAAATTCCCGTACGTTCTATTAATGGGAGCACTCCCATCAGTAAATCAACAGATGCTTGGGGCCAGCAGTCCCTCCCACAGGAAAATGCTAACATTGACAAACCTCTACCAGATTCCACGAAGGAAGCCGTCAGTATTAGAGGTGTGGGAGGCCGTGTGCAGAACCAAGGTAACGTGGCTTCAGAGTTCCCTGCATCTCCCACCGAGAATGGGGTCTCTCTGGGTTCTGGAGCGGCCGCCGTGAAAGTGGTTTTACCTGATGGCCACCTGAAAGGTGAAATGAACTGGCAGAGCTCTGTGTTAGGAGAGGTGACAGAAGCTGATAGCTCCGGTGAGTCTGATGACACAGTAATAGAGGACATCACAACCAGTATTTCGTTTGAAGGAAACAAAATTCAGGCTGAAAAACCCGTTCCCAGTCCAAGTGCAATTGTAAAAAGAAATGAGAGAGAAATTGAAGAGATTTTCGATTCCAATAGGGAAAACAAAACCTGTGAAAACTTTGAAGGGCCAGTCAGTGACCTTGAGGCAGCACAATTTCAGCCTGATATTCCTGAAAGGAGTCCAGTGGGTGAGGCAGCATGTTCACAAGTACCTGATCTGAAAGTCATGGCAGAAGATGTGAAGCAGTCAGGTAGTATGAGTGAAGCTGCTTCTGAAAAACGTGTTGCAGCTGAGAACCCAAAGCATCCTTCAGGTGTATCTCCAGGTGTTCTTCAGGAGACAAATTTCTCACTAAATGTGACAACCTCTGCCTATTTGGAGCCATTACATGAAAAAAGCGTTAAAGATGTAGATGATTCCTCCCCAGAGGACCTAAAAGCAGCCTTTACAGAAACCAGAGAGAAAGGAATCCTAGGTAAAGGTGAAGGAAATGCCTTTGAGGCAACATCAGAGAGGAGTAGGGACTTTAAAACCAGTCTTGCTGCGAAAGTCTTGCATGAAAATGAGTCAGGTGGTTCTGAAATTAAAGACCAAAGAAGCAAACACATGGAACAAAACCAAGAAATAAATGGAAGTGAGGTTCTGGGTGTTCTCCCTGCCCAAGGTACTCCAGTAGCATCTCTAGACTTAGAACAGGAAGAGCTCACAATCAAAGCCCTTAAAGAACTGAGTGAAAGGAGGGCTGAGAAATCCGCTTCTGTACAAGGTGATGTAGAGTCTCCTGAAGAAACACCTGAGCACACCTCAGGGTCCGCCTGGTTTCAGAGAGCCTGTGATGTCCCCAAACACACGGAAGTTAACCCTGGATCTGGTCTTGGGGTTTCCAAGAAGCCCACAATGGTCAGAGAAACTACTAGGGCAGATGTTATTCCGAGCCTTAGTAAGACTGAAGTGGTAAACAAGCAAGTCCTAGCAAGACTTCTGGCGGACTTCTCAGGTAATCATTTACATGAGAAATACTGCATGTGATTTCTTCTGCTGTGATTGATTACTTTAAATAGAGTGCCATTTTTCTAAGTCTGATTTTATATCATCAGAATTATGGCAAGAGTAAAAACACATTGTGTAATGGAGAAGGCAGATGTTTTTTTTCATGATTGCTTGATTTGGTTTTCTCCTACAAGTATTTCCCAAATCAGTAAGACCACTTGTTAAAATTAATATTCTCCTTACAACATTTTTTATGCTCCAGGTTTTTTTTCAAGGTTCTCCTTTCCTTATAGGTTGGCCCTCGGGCAGGTGCTGTGTTTAAGAATATCATTAGGCATTTATTTATTTACAAAGGCTTATTTTTATTTTTTAATAATTTTTTTTTAATTTTAGGGAGAGAGCAAGCACAACAGGGGAGAGGGGGAGAGGGAGAGAGAGAGAATCCCAAGCAGGCCCCACACACAGCCCAGCTCTGGGATCATGACCCAAGCCAAAATCAAGAGCCAGATGCTTAACGGACTGAGCCACTCAGGCACCCCAAAGCTTATTTTTAAATCTCCATAATAGTTGCACTGCTTAGCACTTGGGTTTTTTGCTGTGGGCCTTGTGAAACCTATTTAGCAATCAAAGATAAAGGAATTCCTGCTGGGAATGACAGCAAATGAAATTTTTAATTAATTTGATCTTATCCTACAGAGATTTTGTGCTCCCAAAGTAGGTAACCAGTATTATATTGTAGGACTGTTTTGTGAGTATTGCTTAAGAGAAGTCATGCATTCTTCTACTTTGGACCTTATTTATTATTGTTCAGGCCAACATTTTAATGTGGTACTAGATGTCCTTCCCATTGTCTTCTATTTATTTGAATGATTATTTTTCTCGCAATCAACCTTCAGTTAAATTACTTCAAATACTTTCTGTTCTGGGGTCTTGGAAGGTGGAAGAAAAAAGGATATTTAAAGCCTTCCAAAAGGTACCCTCAACCTCTGATTTAAGTTCTGTAATTACTATATGGTTAATCATAAGTGCTATGTAGAGGTCTATGGTTGTCCAGACTTCTTTGACAATAGATCCTGTTTTTCAAATGAAATCATATATGGAGTATTTAAAATAACAATGAGATTTTTTTGTTAAGATAAACTTATAAATGGGAGTGTTTATCTTTTTTTTTTTTTTTTGGTAAAGGTTTTATCATGCACAGAGTGGACAGGAGGTCCAGCCTCTAGCAGCCACTTTCCTATCCCGCAGCAGCCAGAGCCCTGCTCAGCTCCTCCTGCTGGGGTGCTCCCGTGAGGAGTGAAACCACATGCCTCTCAGATCTTGTCCTGCACTGATTGGATGTGCTTGGTGGGGTGCTCGTGCCGACAGTGCCTGGACTTACTCACGTTCTGGGTCACCTTGGGGCCCTTGTTGAGGCCCATGACCGGGGGTCTGCAGAGCCATGGCTGCTGCTCTTCAGTGGCTGCTGACGTGGAAGGGCATCATTCGTTTCCTTTGTGTTTCCTGTTTGAAGCCCACAGGCAGATTACTTAGTCTTTTTTAAATGTTAATCTTTAATATAGAGATAATTGTGCTTCCCTCATTAGGGATTAAATGTAGAAATGCAGGTGATGCAGTGCCTCACATACAATAAATATTCACTTAGCCCATAGTACAGGACCTGGCTGTAGTAGGTACCGGGTAATTAACTGTTAGTGAATAAATTGTTCAGTATCTGTGAAAACATTGAGGCTCTTTTACAAACTAAAAAATTTGAAGTGGCAGGTAAGGATAGCTATTATCCTCTGGTGATTGAAGATTGTGGAGCGTGATTAGTGAGTGAATTCTCCTTGCTGCTTTACAGCATCTAGAAGTGTGGCTTTGAACAATTATGTTATATCACCTTTGGGGGCCTTCGTTTCCTTATCTTTGAAGTGACAATGTTGAAGGAGGTTAATATAATTTTAATAATATCCTCTGACGGTAGGGGATCCTGGGTGGCTCCATCAGTTGAGCGTCTGACTCTTAATTTCAGCTCAGGTCATGATCTCAGGGCCATGGAATTGACCCCACACTCAGTGCAGAGCCTACTTGAGATTCTCTTTCTCTAAAATATAAAAATAATATTCTCTGACTCTAGATTTCTTCAGGAATTGCCGTTGTAATTCTTACAGATTCTTTTGTGTGATGAGGCATATGGGAATTAGGCTACAAGAATTTTGGTGTTTAATTTTGGCATTCCTGCTTAGCATGACCTTAGACAACTCACCTAATTGGTTCAACATCTTCCTTTGTTAATATGGCTATAATTATTTTGCCATGCTTTGTAGTGTTGTAGTAAGTAATGAACTGTGTAAATAATAATTATTAGTAATTCTTAACTGAGTTATTTAATCTGTTGTGAGAGGTGAAAAGGAAGTTGAGGATATTTGTCACTGGCTAAATTCTGTGATTAGTAGATATATTTAGATGCTAATTACAGACCAATATAATTAGATCAAGAAGCTAAAAGGTCCTTCTTTGCAGGCTTCAAAACAGAAAGCCTTTTTATTTTTTTTTAGAGTTTATGTATTTATTTTGAGAGAGATCGAGCGAGAGAGTAGGGGAGGGGCAGAGAGAGAAGGAGGGAGAAGGAGAATCCGAAGCATGTTCTGTGATGTCGGAGCGACAGGGCTGTATCCCATGATTGTGGGATCATAACCTGAGCTGAAATCAAGAGTCAGACGCTCAACCAATGGAGCCACTCATATACTTCCAGAAAATCTTTTTAAGTTGTCTTACTTTATGAATAAATCTTTAAAATATAACTACTTCAGCAAAATACATCAGCCCCCTAGTTCTAAGTAGTACATCTGAATAGCCTTCCTTTTAAAGTAAAACCAGTTCGGGGCACCTGGGTGGCTGTCTCTTGAGCATCCAACTCTTGATTTCAGCTCAGATCATGATCCCAAAATCCTGGGATCGAGCCCCCCATTGGGGTCAGTGTGGAGCTTGCTTATGATTCTGTCTCTCTCTCTCTGCCCCTCTTCCCTTCTCATGCTCTCTCTCTCAAATTTTAAAAAAAAAATTTTTTTAAGATAAAGTAAGCCAGTTCTGTAATTATGTTCTGCCCAAAATTGTGGGGAGAAATAGGCACCAAAAAACAAAAAGGTATCTTATTTTTCTTTTGTTATTTTATGGCATATTGTGTATAAGCTCCTAAGGAAGCCTAAGTTTCATTACCTTTTTGATCATGTTATAGTTTAATAATTGTGGTATCATCTATGGTATAACTAATTGGGGAAAATTTAGATCCCTGCCCATACACCTAATTGAGTGAACAGGTTTTTGAATTTTAGTATCCAGCTTGGCAAGAATGCACGGAGAGAAGCAGGCAGGTATTTTGGTGCTGGTGTGTGTGAGTTGTTACAGCTTTTTTGGAAGACAATTTGGCAGTATGTAGCAAAGACCTAGAATTGATCTAGCGACCATGTCTAGGAATTTATTCTAAGGGGAGAAATTGTTATGTGCAAAAACAACTACAAAGATGTTTCTCGTAATGCTGTTCAAAATATTGGCGAGGACCTCCGTGTCCTAACACTTAGAGATTGGTAGACTATGTTGTGACCTAGCTGTGCAATCAGGCATGCCGCCATTGAAGTCATTACAGGTTTTTTTAAGAAATGGAAAAATACAGGAAAAGTACAAAAGTAGAATTAACTTTTGTTAATAAACATTAATGTAGATGGTCATAATTGCCTCCAAACTAGAGAACCCTTTGATTACCACCTGTCCCACTCATGCCCTTCTTCCCTTCTCTGGAAGCAACCACCATCCTGGACCTGATAAACGCTTCCAACTTATTTTAATATGTGTATGTGGTATTATTTTGTGTTTTTAAACTTTTACTAATATTACCATCTTCTATATCCAATTTGTTTCATTCGACATAAGGGTTTTTTATAACTCCTTCCACACTGAAATATATATAATTTCAATGAAATGAGTAATTTATTCATTTTAAAAGCTGTATAATAATCCTTTTTATCTTTTTATCTATTATTTCCCTTTTGATTCGTATTTGGGTTATTTTCCATTTTTGACTCTCACAGACAGTGCTGAAGTTAACATCTTTGTACTTGTCTGGCTTTACACGTATATAAATATCCCACTAGGGTCAGAGCGCCGCTGCTCATCAGTGTAACTTCTAGGGATGTGCATCTTGTCAGTTTGCCATCAGAACTGGAGTTTTCTGCTGGTATGTGAAAGTGTTCATAATTTGCTTTTAAGATTTTATTTGTTTTGTTTTTACGTAATCTGTACACCCAGCGTGGGGCTTGAAGTTACAACCCTGAGATCAGGAGTCATGCACTCTACTGCCTGAGCCAGCCAGGTGGCTCAAATGTTCATAATTTATTAATAAAAATTGTATTATTGAATATCTTTGCAGAGATTTTGTTATATGATGGAATGATTACAGTAGAAAAACATAAGTTAGAAAACAAGATATTCCCAAAAAAATGATTAAAAATGTATCTATATTGGGCACCTGGCTGGCTCAATCAGAAAACCATACAACTCTTGATCTCAGGAGATCATGAGTTCAAGCCCCATGTTGGGTGTAGAGATTACTTAAATCAACAGAACTTTAAAAAGATGAAAAAAAATTAATCTGTATACCCACACACATAAAACTAAAGTAAATTTTTTAAAAATAACATCACAATGGTTTTTCTTGCAGTATGGGCAAGTAGGCTTTTACTGGAACTGATCTTTCTGCATATAACTATATATTCTGGACAAAATTGGAAGGAAAAAAAGACCTGAAGTCACTGGAAAATGAACAAAAGCAGGCAGATTCTGAAAAGAGGCTGGTACTTCTAAGAAGAGAGAACATGGAATTTGTTCTCCGTATTGACTGCTTTTAGCCAGATGACAGGCTGAAGTTGGCACCCGACAGATTGGCTAAAACTTTCATAGAGAACTCACAAGAGGACGAATTGGGGTCAGCCACAGCCATTCAACCACTGAAAAGTCAGAGAAGGAAGAATCCTGGAGAGGAAATATCCGGAGAGTAAGAGCCTAAAATTCTGTGTCTATACTCTCTGCATACACCTCTGTTTAGTCTTTGGACTATACATGTGCATGGAAGACTACAAGTGACCCAGCTATAGATAAAAGACGTGAACTAAGATTGGAGATGCTACCCAAGAGGCAAGAGTTTATAATTTGATCCAGCCAAATTTAGCTGCGTACGGAAACAAATATCAGTACTCTCCAGAGGAATATAACAGAGTCCAGAGGCTATATAACATAATATTCACAGTGTCCAAGATAAAATGCAAAACTATGCATTTAAAAGCCTGGAATACATGACCTGGTCTGAAGAAAAAAGACAATGAATAGAAATTAACTTCATTTGTTAGAATTTGGAAACTGAGGTTTTAAGACAGCTATTTTTATGAAATATAGGAAAATACAAGAGCCAAGTGGAAATTCTAGAACTGTAAAATACAGCCACTGAAATCAAAATTCACCGAATAACCTTAACAGCAAAATGGAGATCAAAAAGGGAAGAGTCAGTAAAGTGAATGATAGATGAACATAAAGTTACCCAAACTGAAGAACAGAAAGAAAAATATATTACCGAGCTTCAGATACCTTTGGGAAATTACTAATAATATCCACCTCCTATGATTGGAAGTTTCAGAAGGAAAGGAAAATGAGAAACAGAGTAAGAACGTATTTGAAGATAAAATAGCAAAAGAATTTCTCAAGTTTTAGGGGGGGAAAAAACACATTTACTGATTAAAGAAGCATTTGTGACACCTATTAGGCTAAGAAAGAACCAAACCTTGGTACATGTGTCAGGGGTCCCCAATATCATCTTCAGGCTCAGTGATTTGCTAGAAGGGCTCACGGGATTGAGAAGCTGTTATACTTACAGTTAAGAGTTTATTGCAGCAAAAGGACATAGATTAGAATTGGCAGAGGGGAAAGGCGCATGGGAGAAAGCCCAGGAGAAACCTGTGCAAGCTTCCTGGTGTCCAGTGGAGTCACACAGGGATGCCCTTGATTGTCTCATCAGTGATGTGACAGTACATGCAGTGTTGCCAGCGAGGGAAGCTCACTCAGTGCTTGGTGTCCCCACGTGACTGACCCCAGCTACTCAGCCCCCCAGAGTAAAAACATGTACGCCATAAATCATGTTGTTAGGATAAACGTACCTGGTCACACTGGTACAGCATGGCTTGCTTCCTCAGGCATACAAAAACACACCAGCCAGAATAGTCCCAAGAGCTCAGAGTTTATCTCCTAGGAGCTAGCCCAGGACCAGTCCTGTCCTGAAGACTGACCTTGCTTTGGCATGTGCAGGGTTTGAGCATTTGAGGCCTACTTAGTTAATGCTTTCTTACACAGTATTATCGTCAAACTCCTAAAGCCAAAGATGAAGAGAAAATCTTAAAAGTAACTGTAGAGCAATGAATGACATACAAAAGGGAATAACAATTATAATTAGAGCTAGCTTCTTACCAGAAACCACAAATGCCAGAAGACAGTAAAATAACATCTTCCAAGGTGTCAAATGAGAGGGAAAAAATCGACCCAGATTTCTGTTCGGCAAAAAAATCCTGCAAGAATGAAGGCAAAATAAAGACTAAATTATTAAATAAAAGAAAACTAAGAATTTGTCACTAGAAGATCTGCAGTATAAGAAACTCTAAAGGAAATCCTTCGGATTAAAAGGAGTTGATACCAGATAGAAACTCAGACCTCCAGGAAAGAATAAAGACCATCAAAAATGCTAATTCCTAAAAAAATATTAAAGATTTAATTTTTCAGAGTGCCTGGCTGGCTCAGTCATGTTCTTGATCTTAGGGTCGTGAGTTCAAGCCCCACACTAGATGTAGGGCTTGCTTTAAAAAATATAATTTTTTCCCTAATTTAAAATATATAGAACTCTTCAAAGCAGAAATTATAATGTGAGGAGATTGTAATGTTATTTCGTATAACAATTTATAACAGAAAAGAGTAGGTGAACTTCTACTGTAGCAAGAATTTCTACATTTTTTGAAGTGTACAGTAGTAATTTTAAGTAGATTGAAAAGTCAAAGATATGTATTATATACTTTAAAACAACCAGTAAGATAATAATACGGAGACATAGATGAAAAGTCAATAGTTAAAATCTTCAAATAATCAAAGAGAAGGCCAAAAAGGGGGGGGGGGGGACGAAAGACAGGAAATGGTGATAAAATGGGAGACTAAATGCAACCCTATCAATATGTTTAGTGGACTACACACTACAATCAGTAGAATGGCAGATTACATAAAACTGCTAGACCCATCTATATGCTGACTATAAAGCTGCACATTAAAGATACAGATAAGTAAAAAGTAAATAGATGGAAATGTATATACAAAAAAATAATGAATATCATGCAAAATTTAAGCATAAGACAGCAAAGGGTATTACCAGAAATGAAAAGTGACATGTAGTCATGATAAAAGGTATCAAGAAATCTTCAGTCATAAATGTGTATGTGCCTAATAACAACTTCAAAATACATAAAGCAAAAATTTTAGACTTGAGAGAAATAGGCAAATCTATAATCCTAATTGGAGGGGTTTTTTTTAAGTTTATTTATTTTGAGAGCTTACATGTGCAAGCAATGGAGGGGCAGAGAGAGGGATAGAGAGAATCCCAAGCAGGCGCTGTGCTTTCAATGTGGAGCCCAGTGTGGAACTCAATCTCATGAACCATGAGATCATGGCCTGAGCCAAAATCAAGAATCACATGGTTATCTGACCGAACCACCCAGGCACCCCTGGAAAATTTAATACCTCTTTCTCAGCAGTTGATAGACCGACCTCCACACACTTATACACACACAGAGTCCTGAGCACTGTAATCAACCACTTTGACCTAGATGATATTAATACAACACTGTACCCTACAGTAGCAAGATACATACTCTTTTTGCAAGTGGACAAGAAATAAATTTGCCAATGTAGACAATATGCTAGGCCATTAAAAAAAAATGAACTTAAAAGATTAAAATCATACAAAATATATTCTAAGACTATAATGAAATTAAACCATAAATGAAAATAAGATACCTAAGAAAATTCCTAAGTCTTTAAAAATTAAGCAGGACATATTTACATAATCCATAGCTCAGCAAAGAAATCACAAGAAAAAAAATTTAAGGCTATAAACCGAAGGACAGTGAAAATACACAGTATATCAAACTTCTGGGGTGCAAAACAAAGAAATGTATAGCTCTTAATGCTGTTATTAAAGAAAAATATCTACATTCGGTGATATAAGGTTTCCATTTAAAAAGCTAGAAAAGGGCTGACTCAGAACATACAGCTTTTGATCTCGGGGTTGTAAATTTAAGCCCTGTGTTGAATATAGAGATTACTTGAAAATAAACTATTTAAAAAACAATAAAATATATTTTTAAAAAAACTAGAACAAGAAGAGCAAAGTAGGGGCGCCTAGGTGGCTCAGCTGGTTAAGCGTCCGACTTCGGCTTTGGTCAAGATCTCATGGTTCGTGAGTTTGAGCCCTGCGTCGGAGTCTGTGCTGAGGAGCCTGGAGCCTGCTTCAGAGTCTGTGTCTCCTTCTCTCTCTGCGCCCCCCCCACTTGTGTGCTGTCTCTTTTTCTCTCAAAAATAACATTAAAAATATTTTTTAAGTTTAAAAAAATAAAATATTAAAAATAAGAGGAGAAATCAACAAAAAACAAAATTAACAAAGCCAAAATTTAGTTCCTGGAAAAGAACTAAACAAAATTGATTTCTTGACTGATCAAGACAAGAACAGAACCAGATTACCAATATCAAGCATGAAAAAGGGATTACCACTTCAGATCCTACAGATATTAAAAGGATAATAGAATATTATGAACAGCTTTAGGCCAACAAATTTATCAACTTAGATGAAATGGACAAACTCTTTGAAAAATACAACTTACTGAAACTAACACAAGTTCTGTTAAACTCATTATCAAAACTCTCACGAAAAAGTTCAGGTCCAGCGGTTTTACTGGGGCTTTTTCAAGCATTTAAGGAAAAAGGAGAAGACACATTTCAACTTTTAGACAAGTATGTAGTTAATAACCAAAACTGGACAGAGACATTGCAAAGAAAATTATAGACTAATACCCCTCATGAACATAATGAGAAATCCTTTAAAAAATGAGAAATCCTTCACAAAATACTAGCAAATCAAATCCAGTCATGTATCAAAAGGTTAATACACTGGGCTTACGTGGTTTGTTTCAGGAACACAGCCTCTTTTAAGATTGGAGAATCAAACTGTAATTCACAACATTAACATAATAGAAAAACTGATTATTTCAGGCGATACAGAAAAGGCATTTGGAAAACCTCAAATTTTTCTGATCAAAATATTGAGCCAACTAGGAACAGAAGGTAATCTCTTTAGGCCAATAAATGACATCTACTGAAAACTATAGCTTGACATCATACTTAATGCCATAATATTGAACGCTTTCTCCCTGAGATTGGGTATGAGGCGGGAATGCTCACTCTCACGGTTTGTATTCAGTGTCACACTGGAGGTCCGTCCTACCCATTGAATTATGACAAGAAATAGAAATTAGAGGAATGAAGACTGGAAAAGAAGTTGTTAAACTGTCTTAATTTACAGTTGACATGTTTATTTACATAGAAAATCGTAAAGAATTTGCAAAACAACTACTAGGACTAATAAGTGGAATTTAGCAATGTTACAGGATATTAAGTTAATGCACAGAACTCAGTTTGATTTGTTATGTGCTGGCAGCAAATAATCAGAAAATGAAATTTTTTTTTTTACTTCTTTTCCTCAGTTAAGACAGTAGGAGAGATTATTTATTATATACGTGTTACAGTTAGCCACAAATGAAAACAGAATTAGTCCTGAAATATTTTGGCATTAAGTATGATGTCAGTCACAAGGACTGACAAAGGACCCAAAGAGACTGTTTTTATATGAGCAACGTAGGTCTCAAAGGTGGTCGATATGATCAGATGGCAATAGATGTTCTAGATCCATTGAGTCAAGCTCTAGAAAGCAGGCATGCAGTCCAAAAAATTTACCAGTGTCCCCGGCCTCTGGCGTTCCTTGGGGGCCCAGGCTAGTGGTTTACTTGGACCTCTGCCTCATCTTTCTTTTACACTTGAGCCTATGGCCGATACATTCCCTTCTTCATGACTTGGCTTTCATGGTGCAGAGGTTTCCAAGAAGATGGTGCTAGGGCGGAGAGAGACCACAAAATGAAATGTATTTTTAAATCTTTTTTTAAGTTTATTTCGAGAGCGAGAGAGCTCAAGTGGGGGAGGCACAGAACAAGGAAGAGAGAAACCCCCAAGCAGGCTCGAGCTGTCAGTGCAGTGTCCGACACAGGGCGTGAACTTGTGACCTGACCAAAGTCATGAATCAGACGCTCCACCAACTGAGCCACCCAAGCCTCCCCAGAAAATGAAATTTTAAAACAATAGCATTTACAGTAGCATCAAAAGCATAAGACAGGAATAATTTTAACAAAAACATTTGCAAGTCCTCTATATTGAAAACTACAAAGAAAAGCTCAAGAAGTGTCTAACAGGAAAGCTATGCTATGTTCATGGATTGGAAGCCTCAGTATTGTTAAGATGTCAGTCCTACCCAGATTCATCAATGGATTCAATACAATTCAAAATCCCAGGAGAATTTTTTCTATAGAAATCAATAGGCTCATTCTAAAATGTCTGCAGAAATACACAGAACCTAGAAAATCCAAAGCAATTTTGAAAAAGAACAAAGTTGGAGGACTTGGAATACTCACCTTAAGACATAAAACTCCAGTAATAAAGACAATGTGGTACTTGCAAAAGAGTCAAAAAATCGATCTAAGAAACAAGGAATTCAGAAATAACAATTTGCCGCAAATTTAGAAACTTAAATCAACCGTTTATTATCTCCCAGTTTTCATGGAGCGGAAGTCTGGGCACAGGTTAGCTGAAATGAAGTGTGCTCTGGAAACGTCAGGTGTGAGCAGGATTGTTAGGTGAGACTTGGCGCTCTCTTCACAGATCGTTGGCAGAGTTCAGGAGGGGGGAGGGCCAGATCCCCATTTTCTTGGCTGCTGGTTGGGAGCTGGGGACCGTACTCCACTCCTAGCCTCGTGGCCCTTTCCTCACCTGGTGGCTTCCTTCTTCAAAGCTGTCAGGAGCATTTCTCTGCAGTCCCTGCCAGAGCTTATGTAAATGAAAGATACAAGAGTGACTCCTCCCCCATCACATTTACAGGGTAGGCTCACTTGGGAGCAGGCGGAAGTATTCTGCAGGACATGTACACCAATGGGCAAGAGGCTTGGGAGCCTTCTTAGCATTGTTTCTACCAAAATCCCTACTTCACATGACATGAAAAATTAAAATGGATCAGAGACTTGAATGTAGAAACAAACTATAAAACTTTTTAGAAAAAAGCATAGAATATCTTCATGACTTGGGGTTTTAGGCAGAAGTTTCTTGCACCAGACAGTGCACTAGCCATAAAATAAAAACTTGATAAATTAGACTTCAAAATTAAAACCTGGACATTAAAAAATGCCACTAATAGGCAAACCATTGGCTGGGAGAAAGTTTTTAAAGACCATGTATCTCATGAAGGACTAAGTATCTAGAAAATATTAACCACTACATTTTAGCAATAAAAGGACAAATATTATACAAGAAACTGAGCAGAAAAGATTCTGGCATTTCACAAAAGAAGATGTACAAATGACCAGTAATCCAATAAAAATGTGTTCAACGTGGGAGTCTTTACATAATTAAAATGAAGATAAGATATCATCGCACATGCATCTGAGTGGCTGAAACTAAAGTCTGACAACACCTAAGCTTGGCAAGGATGTGGAACAACTGAGACGCTCATTGATTCTTGGTAAGAATGTACAAATACTTTGGAGAAAGGTGGGTCCGTTTCTTAGCGACCTTGTGACTCCCCAGTAGAGAAATAAAAATTTGTTACGTTCATAGCAGTTTTATTTATCATAGCTCAAAACTGGAAACAGCCGGGGCGCCTGGGCGGCTCAGTCGGTTGAGTGTCCGACTTTGGCTCAGGTCATGATCTCATGGTTTGTGGGTTTGAGCCCCACCTCAGGCTCTGTACTGACAGCTAGCTCAGACCCTGGAGCCTGCCTCAGATCCTGTACCTCCTTATCTCTCTGACCCTCCCCTGCTCGCCATGTCTCTCTTTGTCTCTCAGAAATAAATAAAAAACATTAAAAAAAAAAAAACTGGAAATAGCCAGTGGTCCATCAACAAGGGAGTAGCTAACCTGTGATACAGCTAGTTATCTCTTGATACTTGTGGCGATATGGATGAATCTCGGAAATTATGCCAAGGGAAAGAAACAGTACAAAAAAGGCACACTGCAAGATTCCGTTCAGGTGTGGTTATAGAACAAGCAAGCTGGTCTATGTAGGAAAAGAATCAGAGCGCTGTTAACTTCTTGGGATGTTGGCTGGGAAGAAACATGAAGAAACCTTTTGGGGTGATGTCCTATAACTTGATGGAGTTACATCGGTGCATGCATGCAAAATCAGTGACTGTGTTGCGTATCTCAGTGTATACAAATTTTATATCAAAAGAAAAATAATAAACATTGAACTTCATTCAAGCTAAACTAGTAGTTTAGTGTTATTCAGTGATCCTTCTGTGCGTTGTGAAGGGAATGTCTTTGGTTAAGGGTAAATCTGTGGCACGGCAGACTCTTAACCCATCTTGGCAGTCACCACATTTGACTCTGATGTCTTTTGCAATTCAAAAAGTGGCCTCATTTACTATGAGCTATTAATGTAAGAGTAACCAAAGAAAATAATTAGTGTGAACATATCTTTGCATTTTTCTTTAGATAAATAATTGTTCATACCAAAAACTTAATTGCCTGTCTCCCCTTTATTAATGTACGGTTTCCCTTTTGTGATCATAAAGCCTCGCTTTTTTTTCTTTCAGCCACATTTCAATTTGCTTAGAGATACATATTCACAAATTTTGAAAAATTAATGCATTCAGTATAGAAGAAGTACAGATTATTGAGTTGGAGGTTTATTCTCTTTTTTTCAGTGTTTATTTTTGAGAGAGAGAACGTGAGCAGGGGAGGGGCAGAAAGAGAGAGGGAGTCACAGAATCCAAAGCAGGCACCAGGTCCAGGCTCCAAGCCATCAGCACAGAGCCCAACACAGGGCTTGAACTAGTGAACCATGAGATCATGACCTGAGCCAAAGTCAGATGCTTAGCCATTGAATCACTCAGGCGCCCCAAGGAGGTTTATTCTTCAAAATGAAATTAAAGCTGATTAACTGCTAAAACTTAAAATTTCTTATCCTTTTCCTCCTTTTCAGAATAAGCATTTCAACAGCCTTTCTTCCTTTTAGCTGTATACTTGAGAGTAGATGAAATTCATTTGACTTTTGGGAATGGCCGAAGGTAGTCAATCCCAGAGCTTTCCCAGATTCAGTAATAGAAATCAATAGGGGCTCAACCAGGTTTGCTGTTCTCACTTGGACCAGTTTCTTAGCCTTGAGCTAATCCTTGGGTGTGTTAGTGCCCTCTTTTGGTGTAGGGAGGGCATTGCAGCTGGTGTCCTTAATATGGACAAGCAATAGACCTCCTCTTAAGTTTTTTATCACATTTATTTATTTTTGAGACAGAGTGTGAACAGGGGGAGGGTCAGAGAGAGAGGGAGACACAGAATCTGAAGCAGGCTCAGGCTCTAAGGTAGCAGTCAGCCCAGAGCCCGATGTGGGGCTCGAATCCACAAACCATGAGATCATGACCTGAGCTGAAGTTGGATGCTCAACCAACTAAGCTACCCAGGGGCCCCTATTTTTTTTTAATTAAAAAAAATTTTTAATTTTTGAGAGAGAGAAAGAGACAGAGCACAAGCGGGAGGGGGCAGAGAGAGGGGGAGACACAGAATCCAAAGCAGGCTCCAGGCTCTGAGCCCTGAGCTCTCAGCCCAGAGCCTGATGCAGGGCCCAAACTCATGGACTGCGAGATCCATGAAAGTTGAAGGAATCCCTCATAATTCTACTCAAATATAAACACCTTTGATGAATTCAGGGATTCTTTGTCAAATGCTTCAACTGCCATTAGTAAAATAATTAGGATAACTGACCAGTGAAGTTATAAAAAGAGGGTTTTGTTGTTGTTGTTGTTGTTGTTGTTGTTGTTTTGTTTTGAGAGACAGAGCGAGCAGGGGAAGGTCAGAGAGAGAGGGAGATACATTTAAGTCTGATCCTTTTCTATCAATTTTTGCATATTATGTGAGGTACTGATCAAAGTTTGGAGTTTTTTGCATATGGATATCTATGTGCAATACCATTTGTTGAAAATTCTCCACTGATTGATTTTGCAACTTTGTCAAAAAATAATTTGTTCATATACGCCTCGGTCAATTTCCGGACTTGTATACCATTCCATTGCTCTTGTCTCAAAGCTATTGCTGTACCATCTTGATAACGGTAGTTTTATAGAAATGAGACAGTGTTAGTCTTCCAACTTTGTTCTTTTACATAGTCAGTTTGGCTTTTCTGGGTCCTTTTATTTCCATAGGAATTTTAGTATCACTTTGTCCATATCTACAAAAACATCTTCTAGAATTTTGATTGGAATTATATCAAGTTATAGATAAACTTGAGGACACTGAACACTTTAGCAATTTTGAGTCTTTTAACCCAAGAGAACAGTATTGCTTTCCATTAATTTAGGTCTTTATTAGTTTCTTTCAACAATGTTAAATATTTCAGTATATAGGTCTTAATACATCTTTTCTCAGATTTGTCAGGGGGTATAGCTCAGTGATAGAGCATTTTGACTGAATCTTTTGTCAGATTTATGACTAAGTATTTTATATTTTCATGCTATTTAAAGTAGAATTTTTAGCTCAATTTCTGGTTATTAGTAACCGTGGAAATATAATTGATTTTGTATATGGATGCTATATTTTGCAACTTTGCTAAACTCACTGATTCTAACAGCTTTTTTGTAAATTGCATCAAATTTTCTAAATAGGCGATCATGCCATCTGTGAATAATAGTTTTACTTCTTTTCTGATTTGAATGCCTTTTATTTCTTTTTCTTGACTTATTATACTGGCTAGAACCTCTTAATACAATGTTCAAGAGAAGAAGTGGGAAAGAACATTTATCAAGTTGAGGAAACTCCCTTCTATAACACAGTAGTTTACTGCTACCTAAAAGGTTGTTGAAACCTTGTCAGAAGGTTTTATCAGAGAGGATATTGGATTTTCTTAAATGCGTTTTCTGTGTCTTTTGACATGATCATATGGTATTCTTTTTTAGTTTTAGTTTATCAATATGGTGAATTATAACGAATGATTATAAATGTAAACCCATCTTGCATGTTTGTGATAAATCTCACTTGGTCATAGTGTATTCTTTTTATATATTATTGGGTTGGCTAAAATTGTGTTGAATTTTCGCATCTTTGCTCCGGAGCATATTGCTCGGTAGTTTTCTTGCAGTGTCTTTGTGTAGTTTTGGAGGCCAGGTAGTGCTGACCTTGTAAAATGTGTTGGAAAACATTATCTTCTCCTCATTTTTCTGGAAGAATTTGCGTAGAATTGGTATATTTCTTGATAATGTTTGGCAGAATTTCCCAGCGATACCATCTGGACCTGGAATTTTCTGTGTGGGAAGCACTTTATTTATTTATGTTTTATTTTTTTAATAGGTGCAGAACTAGTCAGTTTTATTTTCGGAGTGAGCTTTAGTAGTTTGTGTCTTTGGGAGAATTTGTCCACTTTATCTAAATTATCTAATTATTGGCATAAATTTATTGGCATACTGTTGTTCATAATATTCCTTTATCATCCTTTTAATGTCTGTAGAATCTGTAGTGATGTCATCTCTCATTCTTGGTATTGGCAGTTTTTGTACTCTTTCACCTTTTCTTTTTCTGTTTCTTTGTTTTATTAGGTGTATTCATTTTGAGAGACAGAGAGCACACGCACAAGTCAGAGAATCCCCAGCAGGCTCCCTGCTGTCCTGACAGTGCAGAACCCCATGTAGGGTCCGATCCTGTGAACCCTGAGATCATGACTTGACCTGAAATCAGGAGTCAGGCACTCAACTGACTGAGCCACCCAGGCACCCCCTTTCACCTTTTCTTGATCAATCTAGATAGAGTTTTTTCTGTTTTATTGATATTCTTAAAGTCTTTGCTTTCATTAATTTTCCCTGTTTTTCTGTTACCTGTTTAATTGATGTCTGTTGTGATGATTTGCTTGGGATTCAGGTTGTTCTTTTTCTATTTTTTTAAGGCTGCAGCTGAAATACTGATTAGTCATCTTTCTTTTCTAATATAGGCACTTTTATACTATGTATTACTTTATTTGGATCACATAAGTTTTGATTTTCATTCAGTTCGAAATAGTTTCTAATTTCCTTGTTTATTTCATCTTTGATTCATGGGTTGCTTAGAAGTGTGTTTAGTTTACAAATATTAGAGTTTCCCCAATATCTTCCTTTCCCAGAATCTTTTGTTATCATTTCTAATATAACTACCTTGTAGTCAAAAAACATAAAACTGACTTGAACCACTTAAAATGTATTGGGACTATTTCATGGCCCAGGATTTGGTTTATCTTGGTGAATGTTCCACATGTACTTGAAAAGAATATGTATTCTGCTCTTGTTGTGTGGAGTGTTCTATAAATGTCAAGGTCAAAATGGTTAATAGTGTTTAAATCTTCTATGTTTTTATTGACTTTCTGTCTATTTATTCTACCAATTATTAAGAAAGGGGTGTTGACATTCTAAACTATAATCGTGGGTTTGTCTATTTTTTAAACACCCTTAATGAGGTATAATTCCAATACTATAAAATCCATCCATTTAAAGGGTAAAACTAGGGCCACTTGGATGGCTTACTTGGTTAAGCATCTGACTTCGGCTCAGGTCATGATCTCATGTCATGGTTCATGGGTGTGAGCCCTGCATCAGGCTCTGTGCTGACAGTTCCGAGCCTGTAGCCTGCTTCACAACTTGTCTCAGTCTCTCTGTCCTTCCCCTGCTCACGCACTGTTTCTCTTTCTCTCAGATATTTAAAAAAAAAAATTAAATGTTTAATGAAAAAAGTATACCACTAAGTGTTTTTTTTTTTATCATCACTATCCAATTTTAGAACATTTTAGTCCCCTTACAAGAAAGAAACCCCATACTCATTAGCATTCATTTCCCATCGCCCACCACCACCACCACACCACAGCCCCAAACAACTAATCTACTGGCTGTCTCTCTAGATTTGCTTATACTGGATGTGTTACATGAGTGGAATCATGCAATATATGCTCTCTTGTAATTGGTGCCTTTCACTTAGCCTGTTTTCAAGTTTGAGTCAATTCGTAGCAGGTAGCACTAAGAACTTCACATTTTTTTATTGTCAAATAATTACATTGTATGGGTATATACTGCATTTTATTCATCTGTTCACCAGTGGATGGGCATTTGGGTTGTCTCCACTTTGGGGCTATTATGAATAATGTTTCTATAAATATTGGTGTACACAAATGTGTTGTCGTATGTTTTTATTTCTCTTGAGCATTTGCCTAAGAGTGGGATTGTTGGGTCATATAATAACTCCTATGTTTAACTTCTTGAGGAACCGCCAAACTGGTTTCCAAAGCGGCTGTGCCATTCTTCCTTCCCATCAGGAATGTACGAGAAGGTTCCAGTTTCTCCACATCCTTGCCAAAATTCGTTACTGTGTTCTTTATTGTAGTTGTCCTAGTGGGTTCATTGTGGTTTTGACTTTTATTTCCCTGATGACTTACAATGTGTGTAGCATATTTTTATGTGCTTATTGGCCGTTTGTACATCTATGGAGTAATGTCTCTTCAGATTCTTTGTTTATTTTTCACTTGGGCTGTTTTTTAATTATTGAGTTATAATTCTTTATTCCTACCATATTATGGACACACACCTTATCAGATACATAATTTGCAAATATATTTTTCTCTCATTTCGTGAGTTTTCTTGCCACTTTCTTGGTATTAAGCACAAAGTTTTTTTTTTTTTTAATGTCTTATTTATTTTTGAGAGAGAGAGAGAGAGACAGCGTGAGCAGGGGAGGGTCAGAGAGAGAGGGAGACACAGAATCCGAAGACAGGCTCCAGGCTCCGAGCTTGCTGTCAGCGCAGAGCTTTATGTGGGGCTCAAACCCATGAACCATGAGATCATGACCTGAGCCGAAGTCGGACGCCCACCCGACTGAGCCACCCAGGCGCCCCTGTTTTTTATCTTTTGATTTATCTTGGTGAATGTTCCACATGTGTACTTGAGTGTATATTCTGCTGTTGTTGTGTGGAGTATTCTATAAATGTCTATGTAAATATTTTATAGACATAAAAAAATAAGTTTATCTTAATTCTAGTTAATTAACATACAGTGTTATATTAGTTTCCGGTATACAAAATAGTGACTCAGCAGCATCTATATCACCCTGTGCACATCACAAGCGCACTCCTTCATTTCCATCACCTATTTAACTCTTTTCTTCTAAGAGTTTTAAGACAGTTTCTCACCTTTCTGAAAAGACCATTTATCTTTTTCTTTCTCTGTAACCTTCACCACTTGTCCCCACCTCAGCTGATGACCTCAGCACCTTTTTTGTTGAGAAAGAAGTCCCTCTTCATGCAATCTTTATGTCTGTGGCTGCCTGTATTTCTCCTCATCTTCGCTGTGCAGTCCCGACACGGATCCGTCCCTTAGCCTGGGTCCTGGATCGCTGCCCCTCCCTTCTCCTGACCTTCGCTTCTTCTGCCCCTGTCTTCAGCCTCTTTCTGCTTGTGTCTGCATATAAGCATGTTTTAGTGCGTCCCGTCTTAAACTGTCCCTTGGCTCCAGATGCCAGCCAGACTTCCCAGCCAGACTTCTTAGACGTTTCCTCCCCCGCTGCCTCCACACCTCACCGCGACCTCCTCTGCCACCCCCTCCAGCTGCTCGTGTTCCCGTCACGCTGCTAAGCAGCTTCCGTCAGATCCCCAGCTGCCTCCGTGTTGCCAAGTCCAGGGTTACTCTTTTCCTTATTCAAGCTTAGAATTAGCCAGTTCCCACACCTCCTCAAAGTACTCTCTGCCTGCTGTGACTCCATGCTCTCCTAATCCTCCTCTACCTCCCTGGTTATTGCCTCTGGTCCCTGTCTCTAGCTCCTCTGGTTTTATTCAATTATGAAATACTGGAGAACTGGAGAACTAAGACCTGGGCCTTCTTCCCTATCCATCCGAGACAGCCTCATCCATTTTCATGACTTTTAAATAGTATTTGTGTGCTAGTGACTCCCGAATGTGTCTAGCTCAGATGTACCTGTGTGTTGCACATTGGTAGATTTAACTGCTTTCTTTAATAATGGATGTCTCTAAACACGGATCCCCAGATTAACATGCTCTGTACTCTGCTCCTCCTCACCTCAGTGAATCACACTATAGCTATCCATTTGTTCAGACCCCAAACCTATGTGTCACCCATATTTCTTCCCAGTGTCATCTCCCACATCCTGTCTATAACCAGGTTCTCCCCCATCCTAATCTAAATGACCACCATCTTGCATTTGAACCTCCGTGTTAGCCTTCTAGGGAGTCTCTGCCTGCACTCTTGATCTATCCAGTCCATTTTCTATACGGTAAGAGTATTCCTCTTCTTAAAATACAGTATATCCCGCTGTACCGCCGCTTCACCTTCAGTGGCTCCTATTTCACTTGAGGTTAAAATCCATGCTCCTGACCTTGCTCTATGAAAGTACTCCATGATGTAGCCCCTGACAGTCTCTCCAGCCTTGTCACACCCTTCTGCTGGCTTTCTGCATGGCCAGCTCCTTCTCATTTTTCATGTCTCACCTTTCATGTCAGTCCTCAGAGAGGCTTCTCCTGACCACTCGCTTCTGTCATGCCTGTGTGCACATCACCCTTACGGGGCTCCAGTACAAGGGAAACTTTGCTTGTTTGTTGTTCATGCCTCTCCTCCCCCCCACCCGCCCAGAAAGTAAGTGAGGATCTTCTTTGCCTTGTTCACCGCTGTATTATATTTCCAGTTCCTAGGAGTTGCCTGGCACATGGTGGGCACCTAATTAAAGCTTGCTGAGAGAAGGGAAGAATGGGAAAGGAAGGAAAAAACACACTAAAAATAAGGAATTCCTTAAATGGGCAAGGGGCAGTAAGGAATCTACTCGTGAAATCACTGTTGCACTATATGCTAACTAAATTGGATGTAAATTTTAAAAATAGATTAAATTTTTAAAAAAGGAGTTCCCTGCTTTATTTATTTTTTTTAGTCTATTTGAGAAAGACCATGCAAGTTGGGGGGTAGGGGGGAGTGTGCAGACAGAGAGAGACAGAGAGAGAGAGAGTCCCAAGCAGGCTCCACTCTGCCAGCAGAGGGCCTGACAGGCGGCTCAGACTCATGAAACCATGAGATTATGACCTGGGCTGAAACCGAGAGTGGGACCCTTCACCAGCTGAGCCACCCAGGTGCCCCAGGAATTTCCATCTTTAAAAGGTTCTATACTGAAGCAATAAGAGCAAATGAATGACAGTAGGAAAGAGAAAGAAAGAACATTTTACGGAACTAAACCATCGCAGCCTCTTGGCGCCTTCCTGGTTACACAGCGAAGCACGAAAGCCAGTCCAGGAGCGTCACCATTTTAAACTTTTGGCAGCTGCGTCATTTCTTCCCTTTGTCCTTGTGTGTTTCACCTCCTATAACTCTTCCTCGAGGATCAGAGGGCAGCATTTCCAGACCGCGCCAAGTTCCTGTCACTAGTATTGTATCCTCAGAATCCAAGTCCACTGTGCTCGGTGGGATGTAGGTGCAGGAACCGGGCCTCACAGATGGAGGGGAGTTCCCGGGGAACAAGTGCAAACTGTGGTTAGTAGCTGAGCCGTGTTTCAAGCAGTCAGTGACCTCTGACGAGCTGCTCTAAGTAAAGTGATCCGCGCTCTGAAGAAAAGTAAAGCAGAATAAGGAGATGGAGCGTGATCACCGGAAGCGGATGTTCGGTAGGGTGTGCATTCTGGGGGAGGTAGCCCACGAGCCAGAGCCCAAATGAGGTGAAGGAGCAAGTCATGTGAACTTGTGGGGGAAGAGCACCCCAGCCAGGTTTGAGGTGTTAATCAGCTTTTGCTGACTTTTCCTGTTATCCCCCACCTTTCATCAGTGGGTCCCTTTTCTAGACCAGACCATAATTCTGCCGTTGATTTTAAGGCCCAGCCCAGGGCCTTCTGTGCTATTGTGCAGATTATGTACTGCACACCTCTAGGGGGCACCATTCACATGTGTTATCATTGTAGGTTTAAATACTTCTTAGAACAGCCTTCCAGCAGATGGCAGTAAGGTTCATGAGGACCAGGTGGCTTTTGCTCATTTAGGTTTGCATATAGGCTAATGTCGTTACCCCTCTTTCCTTCTCTGATGCGTCCAAGTCTTCTCTCTGGGCCCCAGTCTTATCCTGTAAGCTTTTCTTTCTTTTTTCTTTTTCTTTCAAACATTTGAAACTTACAGAATTGCATGTGTATACAAAAAACTCCCATGTAGGGGCGCCTGGGTGGCTCAGTCGGTTAAGCCTCTGACTTCGGCCTAGGTCAGATCTCACATTCGTGGGTTCGAGTCCCACATCAGTCTCTGTGCTGACAGCTAGCTCAGAGCCTGGAGCCTGCTTCCAGTTCTGTGTCTCCTTCTCTGCCCCTCCCCCTTTCATGCTCTGTCTCTCTCTGTATCAAAAATAAATAAAAAAACATTAAAAAGAAAAAAACTTTAACAAAAAAAAAAAAACCTCCCATGTAACTTGCACTCTGGTTCACTAGTTCCTAACATTTGCCCACCTCTGCTTTATCACTGCGTCCCTCTCTCCATAGGAGAGCTGGTTGCAAACATCCTGCCCCTTTACACCCCGACTTTGGAGTGTGTGGGGTTTTGTTTTTATTTTTGTTTTTTTGAGCAAGAATTTTGTTGTACATAGCAGCAGTATACTTAATCAAATTTAGGAAATTTAACATCGATACAGTACTGTTAACCTTTGAACCTCACAGTAACGAACTCTGACCTCCATGTAGTTGAAAATTCACATATAACTTTTGATTCTCCAAAATCTTAATTATTAATAGAATACCATTGACTGGAAGCCTTACCAATAACATAGTCAATTAACACATATTTTGTATGCTATATATATTGTATTCTTATAATAAAATGAGCCAGAGAAAAGAAAATGTGATTAAGAAAGTCAAAAGGAAGAAAAAATACATTTACAAGCACTATACTGTATTGGGGGGAAAATCCACATGTAAGTGACCCATGCAGTTAAAAGTGTTGTTCAGGGCGCCTGGGGGGCTCAGTCAGTTGAGCATCCGACTTCGGCTCAGGTCATGATCTCACGGTTTGTGGGTTCGAGCCCCGTGTCAGGCTCTGTGCCGATAACTCGGAGCCTGGAGCCTGCTTCAGATTCTGTATCTTCCTCTCTCTCTCTGACCCTCCCCTCCTCACACTCTCTCTCTGTCTCTCAAAAATAAATAAAAAGGATTTAAAAAATTTTTAAACGTGTTGTTCAAGGGTCGCCTGTACTTTTATCAGTTTTATGGTCCGCATTCAAGTTTTGTCTGTTGTCCCAGTGATGTCCTTTAGCTATTTTTGTCCCTTTATCCAGTGTTCAGTCTTTGATCACATTTGGATTTTATGCTTCGTGAAATCGCCTTACTCCTATTTTAATTTTTGTTATTTTTTTATTGAAGTGTAATTAACATATGTTCCATTAATTTCAGGTATACAGTATGACTCAGCAATTCTGTACATTACTCAGTGCTCATCACAATAAGTGAACTCTTAATCCCCTTCACCTCTTTCACCCATCCCCCCACCGACCTCCCCTCTGGCGACCACCAGTTTGTTTTCTGTATTTAAGAATCTGGTTTTTGTTTGTCTCTTTTCTCTTTGTTCATTACTTTTGTTTATTAAATTCCACATGTGAGCGAAACCATACAGTATTTGCCCTTTTCTGCCTGACTGACTTCACTTAGTGTACCCTCTAAGTCCATCCATGTTGTTGTAAATTTCTCAGTCTGAGTTTGTCTTCTATGTTTTTCGTATGAGTATCATAGGAGTGATGTGTCCTCCGTGGATTACACCAAGAGGGACATGGCTTCTGTTTGTTCCATTCCTAAACATTCTGTGTTGAAACTGTACTTGTGGCCTTAGGAACTGTGACGTGTATGTACTTGGACACTGACTGTAGGAATCCTGCTTGGTATTTGCTCTCATAAGAAGGCAGCGCTCTGTTCAGCCATTCTGTCCAATCAGGTGAGCCTGACTTGCCGCCCAACTCTCCTTTGCAACGTCACTGCCTGGGATTCTTAGCTTCCCATCAGCAGTCATAGCACCTCTTATTTCTCCAAGTGTCCGTCCCTTGGCTGGAATCTCTGAACCAGTGATTACTTCTTCTGTACAATCAGCGTATCTTTAGTGTGAACGTTTCAAGTTAGGTTGCTTCGGCTCTAGCAAGGTTAGGCTTTAGAGGAGAGTATTGTGGTTGAATATGGGGAAGAACTAGGTGCCAGGGGGTCCACTTGAACAGATTCAAGTTCATTTTACCCTCAATCACAGTCTTCTAGGCCTACCGTACTTTGATGATAGTTAAAATCTGAGTGTTTATTATATGTCATTTACAGTGCTAAGCATTCTACTGCGTTACCCTTATATAGTCCATGAAACAACTCTAGGATATAGATACTACTTTCTTTGTTTTACAGAAGAAAAAAGCAAAGGTTTAGAAAGGTCAGTGAAGACCATACAGCTAAAACTTACCAGGACTCTAAACTCATCTCTAATCCCAAAGCCCTGGCTGTTCTTTATAAACAGAGGAATCCTGCAGTGTGGCCATTACTGTGGAAATTAACCTTCGTAGGTTGAAATTCAAATATAGTGTCATTGCTAGATAGGAGGTAATTGCTAGCAACTTGTACACACATTTTTTGAGGTGTCTGTAAGTAGTAGAACTTAGATTTTTCCAGTTTGGATGTGCCCTACCATAGACCCACTTGCCTAAGACAGTCTTGGTTTATACCTATTTGCTAACAGTTATTAATGGTGGCCCCATTCGTTTTCAGAGGTATTGTGGGTTTTTTTTTTTAATTTTTTTAAATGTTTATTTTTGAGAGAGAGCAAGACAAAGTGTGAGTGGGGGAGGGGCAGAAAGAGAGGGAGAAACAGTTCAGAGCAGGCTCCGGGCTCTGGGCTGACAGCACAAAGCCCATGTGGGGCTCAAACCTACAATCTGTGAGATCATGACCTGAGCAAAACTCAGACACTTAACCGACTGCGCCACCCAGGCGTCCCCAGAGGTATTGTAGTTTAGATAATGATATGGTCCCCTGCCCATCATAATCTGTCCTGAGTTCTCTTCAGATTAACAGAAAGACTGGTCTATTTCATTGTAACTAACGCTAGTAGTTTGGTTTGTTTTTATCCATCACTCTCTGGCCCGGCACAATTTACACATTCGCTTTGGTTTTATAGTGACCAAACTATAATTTGTCGGCATGGTTTGCCTAATTTATTCAACAGTTACCAGTACTTTATCACACGTGCTGTACAACCTTTCTGCTGAAACACTTAAAGAAAATGACACTTTACCTCGTTGCACTTCAGTAGCCATCCCTAAAAAAATAAATTTCTAAGTTTTTATGAACCTGTCCAGAAGCCACAGGAACCTTTCAGAGTGTGAATCTTCACTTCCGATCTAATGTGATTTTCGTGCGTCCGGTTCTCGCGGAGGGCTGCGCCTGTCCTTGCACGCTGGCGCGATGCTCCTCGGGTGTGCAGGGCACAGCCGAAGAGCGGTGCTGGCCACGTGGCCACATGTAACCTGTGGCCCCTCTTCTTTTGGCAGTGCACGATCTGATTTTCTGGCGAGATGTGAAGAAGACTGGATTCGTCTTTGGCACCACACTGATCATGCTGCTCTCGCTGGCCGCTTTCAGTGTCATCAGTGTGGTTTCTTACCTCATCCTGGCTCTCCTCTCTGTCACCATCAGCTTCAGGGTCTACAAGTCTGTCATCCAAGCTGTTCAGAAATCAGAAGAGGGCCATCCATTCAAGTGAGTTGAAGTATCACAGGTAACACTGCACAGTTTAGGGAGGGGGGTAGCTGAGGCCAGTCAGGTCAACAAACCAGACCCGATGACGTCAAGAATTATAGGGTCTGACACAGCTGATCACTTGTGTGAACCATCAGCTAAAAACCTTGTCACTTAAAAAGCGGCCAAGAACTTTCTGACAGACTCACACTTCAAGGCCAAAGAAGACAGTCTGAATTCCTGAGCAGGGCCTCCAGGGCAGCACTCAGTCACGTGGGTTCCCAAGGACATAGTTAAGCCTCCATGTGGTTAAATCTGAAAACAACTTTGAAGTCTAGATACTGAGTCTGAACTCTTGGTGATACCAGAATTTGACATGTTTGCCTTTAGTTTTATCACTGATTTCCTTCTTAATTCTCCTTTAGTTTTCTTAATATCGGGAGCAGGTCCTGATGAAGTCAGGAGGTCATGCATTTCTAGAATCCACTTGCTAGCTTTCCTCACTGTGCTGTAACTTTAACAAATGCTTTCCTCACACTTTTCCTTTTGAAAATCTTAGGCCGTAAACATTTTTAACATTCACAAATGATGGTTTTTTCAAAACCCCTTTCTTCTAGGGACAGACCTCTCAGAACTATGATGGAATAGGTTTCTGGCCGCAGCTCTGGTCCTTGTACTTTCTCTTGGTGAAAATAGAACAGACGGTTTAAATTGTATGTGGCATTAAAAAGGCGATTGCAAGTTAGTTTTAATCAAGCAATAGGTGCTCAGCAAGTGAATACATTTTGTTATTTCGCCACAAGCCCAGCCGGCTCGGCAGGGTTTTCCTCTTTCGCACGACGCTGTGGTGGGTTATGAAGTGTGTACTGCTAAGTTGTATGAACTACAGCAGCCGGTTTTGTGATTTTTGTATTGGTAGTAAATATTTTCTTAAATACAGAAAGTAAGCACGCCCGTTCCTTTTCTGTTTTTCCAAGGCTGTAGGCTCTTTCAGCCAAAAGGAGTCTTCTCTTTCCTGGTCCGCCCAGCACACAGCAGGGGGTCTGGTACTCAGCAGGCCCTCAGTACCGAGGGGATGAGCAAGTTAGGAGCACGTGGTTACATCTCCGCTCTGTAGTGCGTCTGGGACAGAACCCAGGTCCTCCTTTCTCTGTGGTTGTCAGCCCTGTCAGACTCCGTATTGCCATCTTTTTTTTTTTTTTTTTTTACATTTATTTATTTTGGAGAGACAGAGAGCGTGCACAGGGGAGGGGCAGAGAGAAAAAGAGACACAGAATCTGAAGCAGGCTCCAGGCTCTGAGCTAGTGGTCAGCACAGAGCCCGACACAGGGCTCAAACCCATGAATTGTGAGATCATGACCTGAGCCAAAGTCCGATATTCAACTGACTGAGCCATCCAGGCGCCCCTCCATCTTCTTGTTTGTCAGCAAATATTTTATAATGCCTCTTTTATCATTTTGAAAAGTCATAGATATCTACAGATATTTTCAAAAGTAGACTATAATTATAAAGAAATAAGATAAAAAGCCATTTATAATAAAATAGTATGTATTCTATTCAATATTTAACTGCTTGGACATGACTACACACACGCACAAAATAAATACAGACATCAGATACTTGGAGTTAGATGTATAATCTCCATTACAGAGGTGATTTTTCAAAATAGTAAAAACCATCCCAGTGAAGTTTAGTGGGAACAAAATTCAGTGTTAAAAAATTCAGGATTTGTAAAACTATGGGGAAAACACCTTGTTTATATATGTCCTGGGCTTTTTGATCATTAGAAACACCTTCCTGCATGTCCTGTGAGGCAGTACAAGTTACCCAGGGCATAACTGCAGGGCATCCCGCACTGTGCGGGCGTCTGCATCGCTGCCTCTGCCCACTGAGGGACAGCCGTGTCCCCCCCCCCACGATGGCAGGAAATGTCCCCACAGATTTCCGCAGTCTGCCCTTGGGGGAGGATCGTGCTCTAAAGAACTGCTCTGCTAACAGAACAAGATCTTCTTCCTTGGCAAATGTATGACTTGTTGTTTCTCCTTCTGGAAGAGCCTACCTGGACGTGGACATTACTCTGTCCTCAGAAGCTTTCCATAACTACGTGAGCGCCGCCATGGCGCACGTCAACAGGGCCCTGAAGCTCATTATCCGTCTCTTTCTGGTGGAAGATTTGGTTGACTCCTTGAAGGTTAGTTGCTTCTACAGCTTTTGGTGGTGAGGCTGAGGAAAGCCAGGGACTAGGTTATAGTTCCGAGGAGAACCAGGAAACACAAAAATACATGTATGCTCGCCTCCTGCATTGGGGTTAGGAGTGAACCGGGGCCAGGCGTCAGCAGGCAGGGTCCCCTGCGCCTGAAGAACTTGAGAACAAGGTGAATGTAATTGACAGAAATACAGTCAGAGTCTGAGCCTAAGAGAACTACAGAATTGTCTGATGCCTCTCCAAATGTATGGTGCAGGTGAGGTAACCTTCCTTTTGAAATTATTGATGGCGTATATCACTAAATTCATGCAGACTTCGTTGTTAAGAAGAGGATGGCATCAGTTAGCCTAAATTTTGCATTATGCTTATTCCCGCTTAACCTTCTGATGTTGGCTTTCACAGCTGGCTGTCTTCATGTGGCTGATGACCTATGTCGGTGCCGTTTTCAATGGAATCACCCTTCTGATTCTTGGTAAGGTGACAAGGAAAATGTCTCCACCCTCTCTGAAGTACACTTAGCTCTTGAACAACACAGATTTGCACTGTGTAGGTCATAACACTTGTCCATAGAATTTTTACAGTGCACTAATAATAAACGTATTTTCTCTTATGACTTTCTAACGTTTACTTTTGTAAGAATACAGTATAGAATACATGTAACATACAAAATAGGATAATTGACTGTGTTATCAGAAGTGCTTCTGGCCAACAGCAGGCTGTTAGTGAAGTTGGGGGCGAGGGATCAGCAGCTGGATGCAGACTTCGAACCGCCCAGGGGATCAGTGCTCTTAATCCCCACAGTGTTGAGGGGTCATCTGTGATTGGTAAAGGTCGGAGCGAAGAGAATGCCCAGCCTGTCTCCACTCTGCCACCTGGCTCAGCCTTTAACATCCGTAAACCTTGAACTGGATGTGGGAAGAACCTAGGTTTGTGGCCATAGGTTTATTGAAAGGTTCTAACTATAAAAAAGTATCCAAACAGCTAGAAGTAAAGGAGAATTGTCTACACTTGGGTTAAATATGGGGCTCCTAGGGAAATCAGTTTCAGGGCACCTGAGTGGCTCAGTCGATTAAGTGTCTGACTCTCGATTTCGGCTCAGGTCATGATCTCATGGCTCAGGAGATCAAGCCCCATGTCAGCGCAGAGCCTACTTGGGATTCTTTCTCTCCCTCTGTGCCCCTTCACCCCTTTCAAAGATAAATACATACTTTTAAAGGAAAAATCATTTTCATAATTTGGAAGTTCTTTGTAAAACAAGGAAGGGCAGCCTGCGTACCTGCAGCTAGCTGCCTTAACTGAGAGCTCTCGGTAGGATTTCTCAAATGGAAGGTTTATGTTTCCCTGTATTTCATGGGGAAAATGGTGGGTGTGACTTGAGTCCTGGGTCTTTCTGACCGCCTCACATCGGCACCCGCCGTGCCCTGTGATTCTCTTACAGCTGAACTGCTCGTTTTCAGTGTTCCGATTGTCTATGAGAAGTACAAGGTAAGCACGTGTCTTCCGTTTTGAATCAGATAAGCCCGTTGATCATGACTAGTTTCAGTTCGTGTTGTAGGCATTGAAAGTTTGGAGCAACCATTTTCTAACCATTTCTGCAGTCAGATTTTACAGTCAAGAGCCTGTGAGAAATTGGTAACAGTGGTCTCCTATACCAAGAAAAACTGAATGTTTAGGAGAGAAAAGGGTAGGAAGGAGACTTATTTTTGTGCCTCGCTGTGTCTTTTAAGTTTTTATCACGTGGATGCATTAAGTTGAAAAAATGCTTAAATAAATAAAAGCTGGTATCTGAAAAGAAATCGAAACTACAACAGCTATTACAGGAATCCCATTGGTGTGAAAAGATCTTTGCATTGCGGAATGGCCTACGCAGAGCCAGGCTAGATGAGAGAAGGTTATTCTTTGTAGGTGACATCATCCGTTATTTATGCTTTTAGGTATGTTTTTGGGAGCCAAAACACATCTGTGATTACAAAGCATAGACCCGACAGTGTCTAGCACCCGAAAACGCTTTACTCCAGTGTCTCTAAAGGAAACACCTAGCAACTAAGACCTTTGCAAAAGAAATGAGTGATTTTTACTTCCAACAGAGTATGAGGTGTTTGTGGCACAATTTAAATTCTGAAACCTTAGGTTTTTAAAATACTTTTTAACGGGGCATTATTTTCACTTCCCAGAATATGCAGTACTATTTTTTTTAAATGATTAAACTGAACAACAGCATTACCTTCAGGAAAATTGTTAATCTGTGTGTTGCCATAACTGAGTCTCTTTCCTTCCTTAAAGACCCAGATCGATCACTATGTTGGCATCGCCCGCGATCAGACCAAGTCAATTGTTGAAAAGTAAGTATGCTTAAGTTCCACATTTTATCATGACATGGTGTGTTTTTCCCCAAGTAATTTTAGCCGCCTCTGTGAAATAACTGACTCAAAGAACGTAATTTTCATTCGGAAGAAAAAATGTTGGTTAATAGTTTGATTTTACTAAAAATGATTTCATCTGCTTCTTTAAAAAAAATCCTTTGTGTCTTAAACTAAAAAGTATCGATGGAATTAGAACTTTAGCCTTTTATTTATTTTTTTTTTTTAGTGCTTTTTATTTATTTTTAAGAGACACAGAGAGAGAGAGAGAGAGTGCAAGCAGGGAGGGGAGGAGGGTCAGAGAGAGAGGGAGACACAGAATCCATAGACAGGCTCCAGGCTCTGAGCTAGCTGTCAGCACAGAGCCCGATGCGGGGCTCGAACCCATGAACCGCGAGATCAGGACGTGAACTGAAGTCGGATGCTTAACCGACGGAGCCACCCAGGCGCCCCAGTCTTTGCCTTTTAGAATTGGCCTTTAAGTGTTTTTGGTTCCCAGTGCACATGCATCTATTTTCATGTGTATCAATTTTAAGCCAGACTCTTCCCTATCTTTTCAGAAATAAGAGTTTTACTAAATAAATATCTCAAGGCACAAAGCTACCTCTTTTCTAAAACTGCCAAGTCCCTCTGTTTTCTCTTTTTTTTTAACCAATTTAATATTAAAATCAAGTAGTAATAAAATATTGGTAGATATTATTATGACTCCCTCTATCAAGGAACCACTTGGGGGTTTTTGGAGTTTTTTAAATTACAGTAAACACTAGGAACCCATACTTTTAATTAAAATATTAACATTCTTCCATTTTCAGATATTTAAGACATAAAACATCAAAAGCAATTAAATCTCTTTTGTGGGCCCCCCCCCCCCCCATCCCTAGCTCTGGTCCCGTTCACACACCAGGTTTTAGTGCTTTTCCCAGTTTTGATGCGTGGACACCAACTGCCGGGGCACGGCTCGGGCTTGGTGCCAGGGCAGGGTCTGTCCTCGCTCTGCCACTTTCCTAGGGCTGCAGTGGGGCTGAGACCAGGCCAGGACAGTTAGCGCAGATATGTATCTGGTTGCTCTTTACTCCTCATTGGGAAAGATGGCGACAGCTTAGCTTTTACACCTGATGTCTTCGGTGGGGGGCTGGGAACTGTCGCCTGCTCCTGTCGTCTTTTTATATGTCACCGTGACCCTTGACTCCGGTTCCTTTGGGGCACCAGCGGGTAACTGAGCACTCCCGGAGAAAAGGGCCCTTGCGCTGCTGGTGTGGAGGACATGGCAGGAAGTGTGCCCCGACACCCCTCGCCCCTCGCGCCAGGAGGTGCGCGAGGACAAGGAGCCGGTGGGGTGGCAGGGAGAGGGGTGGGTTGTCGCCAGCCCCTCAGCTCGCCCCAGACCAGCCTCGGCCCCGGCCTCCTTTCATCCAGAGGAGGCCCGTTGGAAACGCGAGGCCGTTGTGACAGAGCTCCAGCGGGCCCAGGGCTGTCTTCCAGTTCACGGTTAAAGTAGAAACCTGGAACCAATGTCCGTGTTTTCACCTTCTTTTTTATTTCTCTTCAATAGGATACAAGCAAAACTCCCTGGAATCGCAAAGAAAAAGGCAGAATAAGTACATGGAAACGAGAAATGCAACAGTTACTAAAACACCACTTAATAGTTATAACGTTATTACTCGTACTATGAAGGAACCTGCTCAGTGTCAGCTTGAGCCTGCATTCCAAGCTTCTTCTTCTTAATTTGGTGTTTTCTCCCCTCCTCGCCCTTTCCCTTCGGCGTCAAGCACAAGAATTGTTGGACTAAAAAAAAAAAAACTGATATCTTAGGACCCAAAAGAATAAAGAAAGAATCTAGTAGGATAAATCAGAACCTTAATGGTGGTGGGGCTTTTACTTGGAGCTTGAAAGGGGAGAGGTTGGAGGTCAAGGAGAAAATAGAGACAAAGCACTGCTCTTGGATTCTGCTACCCAGTTTTCAAGGACTAGTCTGACGCAGCTTCCCATCAGAGTTTTACCCTTATTTTTAAGTTAAGAAATAATGATTAACTTATGAGGAAACTATCCGGGGACAAGCATGGGATTCCTTCCCACGGGTCTTTGGCGGCTCCTGGCCACATCTTCCCGGCCCCAGCGTGAGCCACTGCTCCTGACATTCCGCTTCTTCACGTAATGACAGAACGTCCAAGTCTAGGAATAACTTGCAGGTGACAGTGCGCATTCCCGATTCCCAGAATGCCGTCTGGCAACCAAGAAGGGAGCCGGCAGTGGGGCTGTGACAGCCCGCCCTCTCCCGCTCATCCTAGAAAGGAAAGTCCCCGCCATTTGGGAGGGTGGTGTCTGTGTAATTTCTTGTGGGCACCAGTTCTGAGCTTTAGTTTGAGAACTCATTCCTGAATGTGCTTTTCTCCCTCCCCTGCCCACCTCACCTCGAGTTTAATAAATATGGTTGTACTTTTCTTATTATGAAGTAAATGTCTGTAACTGCTGTGCACTCGTCAGAGAACAAAAATAATGTGCATGTGGCCTCCTCAGACGTTGACGTAGTGTAACCCTATCTCGGTCCGTGGGGGGACAGCCTCAAGAGGCGAATACAGAAACAAAAGGCCTTTTTTGCTTTGATCTCTCCGCAGCTTCCTCCTTCCCATGCTCCATCTTTAACCCGCGCCTGGCATCTTACCCTCAGCACCAGGGCCAGGCTGGCTTGCCGGGGGGTTGTGTGTGTCAGTGGTGGAGAGGCCACAGTTGGTGTAAGGAAGTGCCTCCTGTGGTTCGCAGGGAGCCTTGACTTTGAGGCTCTTGCAGTGTGAGGGCTCCTGCGTCTTCAGGCGCAGAGAACGTGGTGGCGTCTCCGCCGCGGCAGGTGCTGCTTCTGAGGGTGCTTTCCCCAAAGCTCTAGGTGAGGGCGCCGGGCCGGCCAGCTTGGGTCCGTGGGCTCCGTGCCCAACTGAAAGCTAACAGAACAATCCAGACCGACATCAGATGGAGGGCGTTCAGGAATCCAGTTCCTGTTGAGACCGATCAGTGTCTTTGTCCCCTTCCAACATGAAAAGTCAGTCAGCCTGAAAGAAAAGTCTGGATTCCTTCAGGTTGTAAACTCCTAGTCATGAGAGAATGTGTGCCGGTGACTTTAAGGGCTGCGGTGTCTGACGGTCCCAGAGCAGTGCAACTCTGTAGAAGGTAGTGGAAATTTTCTTTCTACTGGTTTGGAGAAGTTACTTCAGCATTTAGAAGGGTAAGAGGTACCCTTGCCTTACTCCATTTTCCTATTTTCTTAGCCCTCTTTCCTTTTGACTTTTTAAGCTGACTTCATGTCGGAGTCAGAAACGCATCCTCCCTCCTATCTTACACCCTCCCAGGAAGTCAGTGCACTGATCAACTTTTTGGGCTTCCCTTCCAAAGGACCCTTGTCTGCACTGGAAGCCCCCACACCTAGCTCTTTGGTTTTGTTACTGCTGTGTGTAGGTAATTGGACAGGTCTTCGTGCCACATAGGAATTTTTTTTTTTTAAAGAAAAACCCATAGATGAAATATTACTAATGAAACTGTGTGCGTGTATGTGCGTGCAACATAAAAATATGGTAGCACCTAAGGAACTTGAATCTTTGTTCCTGTAAAACTGCAAATTGATGTGGTATTAATAAAAAAAAAATTGAAGAAGAAAAAAGAACACAGTGACTGTGGTGTCATTCTGCTAACTTTATTCTTTATACACAGTTTGGGTAAAGTAAGAACCAGGCTTCCACCAGCCCCAGCCCCACTCCACTTCTGAGGCTTTCAGAAGCAACTACTAGTTGATACTGGTCACGGCTCCCAAGGTGGCAGAATTTCCATAGCTAGAGAAAAGCTGTGCATTTGGTTTCTGGAAGACCACAGAGACCTTCTGAGAGGTGACCTTAGGAGGAAGCGGAGTGGAAGGGGCCAGAGGGTCTGCTGTCCCAGTCCAGCCTCACACCAACCTAGGAGGGTTTCCCGCCTGCAAAGTGAAGCAGCCTGTGGGTCACAGCCACGATGGCTGGAGAGTCCGTCACCGTGGAAAGCGGAAACTACGTACATCAGGTCTTCGCTAAAAGAACTGTATCGCTTCGGATTTATCCTTCCCCCAAAACTAAGGCTGCCATGACCCTTAAGCTGGATTTTAAAAATTTATTCAACATACCTCTTAGAAAACTTAGGCTGAAATTTTTAAAAAATAACTGATGCAAACAGCTTCACAAATACACATACAAATGTTCGAGTAATGTCACTAACATGGTATATAAATATGGATTCAGAGTAACATTTACATATTGGCCATAATAGCAAGCATACCATTAACAAAAACTTCATGAAGAAACTTCACCTGTTCGTGTCAGACTCCCAAGGCAAGGAGGAGGCACATCGGAGGCCCACCTAGCCCCCCACTCCCCCTGACCCCTAACCCAAGAGGCCATGGCCACAGTCCAAGCAGGAGTCACTACAGTGGCACTTAGATCCCTGGGGCTTAGATCTCCAGCTTCACGATCATTGGAGGGTTCATCAAGATGGACTGCTGGACCCCAGTTTCTGATTCATCGAGATGGGGGCCCAAGGACTTGCGTTTCTAGTAGGCTCTTCATGCGATGCTGATGATAAGGGTCCCTGGCCACGCTGGAGTACTTGCTGCCTCTCAATGAAGACATTCACTCCTGTCTAAGGCCTCTCTCTCTGCCTCTCAAGAGGAAAAGCCATTCCTAACCGGCTCTCTGTCCTGGCTTACCTGAACTTCGGCCGCGGGCTCGGGGGACCAGAACTGGTCGCCCCAATTTTGCCTACTGTTTTTGAACAGGCAGAGTAGTAAAAATGGTAAAATACTCGTTCTGGATCTGAAAGCAACATGCATGAAGGAAAATAAAAGAATGGCAGTGCCCAGCCTGGTGCCATCTGCAATCTCTGTTCTTGCATTTTTAATACTGTCTCAAAAACCCTGGGTGTTTCAACACACTGGGAATTCGCTTTTCAGTCAACTGACAGCTCGGGCAGGATTTCCTGAATCGCTGGTGGCATCTGCAACGAAAATCAGGACACCAGAGCCCTCGCCCTGCTGGGGAGGCCGTGGGGCAGGTGTTAGCCCCACCTGTGGGGTTCTGATGAAGGCTGCGGCCCGAACCCCGGAGCCGAGGCCTGTGGCGGCCTGGCGCAGGCTCATTCCCCGGAAGCGTGCAATTCTCTGCCACCCCCAGGAGGTCACGGCTGCACTGAAGAGGCCTGCAGCACCCTCCGTGTGCCATCCTTTGGCAGGCCTAATGGGAAAAGAAACTGTATGAATTTACAGAGACGGGGAGGCAGTGTGGTGTAGTGCAAACAACACTGAATTGGGAGTGGGGATTTTCATTCTAATTCTATACTGTTCCTACCTGGCTGTGTGAGAAGTTTTCTGTACTTCACTACCGTATCTGGGAAAGGGGTTGAGGGGGCAGGTACTGGTTGATCTCCAAGGTCTTTCCAACTTCGACAATCTTGAATTATATAAAAATGCTATAAAATCCATGGTATAAAATCCAATTCCCAGCAAGGAAGAGTCAAGGGGACTGGGCCTGAGGCACTTGAACCTTGGGCTCCAGGCCGGGGGTGCTAGGGCTTTCCCACCCACCCACAGAGGCCGGCCCTGCCCTGGGCGCCAGGGCCCCTCTACCTCCAGACCTAACCCTCAAGTCCGACCGCTCACCTCCCCGCTCTCAGGCTTTAAGACCAAAGGAACCGGCCTGGCTGTGTGAAGAGCAGACACTGGGGCCCAGGCCTGGAGAGTCACACATCAGTGTGGGATGTTTGGGGTCCCCTGGCCCCATCTCTGTCCTCACTCCATCCTGTAGGTCCTTCCTCCACCACCTCACAGCTTATCTCTGATACACGTATAATAAATAAGACATTTGCACATAAGGGTGACTGGGACAGCTCTCTTCCCGCCCCTCCCCCTTTCATATAAAAAAGCATTAAATACAGTTTCAAAATAAAATACAAAGAGCAAAAAGGGCCTGATCTCGGGGCCACCTGTTCTCCACAGGAGAATGAATCTACACATCCCACTCGGACCTGCCTGGGAGATCGCGGGCCCCTTCCCGGCCCCACAGAGCCTGGCGCTGCCGCGGGTTAGAGAAAGGAAGGCCGAGGCCCGGCCCCAGGCCCTTGGGTGCTGAGAATGGGTGGCACGTCCACCGTGTACAAAGGGGGACAGGGAGGGACGGGAATAGAACGCCAACTGCCGGGACCTCCAGTGCCCCGGGTTCGGGCTGTCGGGGACGATAGAGCAGGAGTGCCTGACTGAGTTTAGGGGGAAACGGAGGCCTTGGGAGCAGGAGAGGAGCAAAGGAGAAAAGTGCTAATCCCTTTAACAAGATCGGGGCCCGGGAGGGCGTGGCAGGAGCGGAGGAGGCGGGAGGGGCCGCGGGGCGCGCCCTCCCCAGAGCCCGCCCAGGGGGTGGCGCAGCTGCCGGGGCCCCAGCCCAGCTCCGCCCCCGTCTCCGGGCCGCCCGCCCGCGGTCCCTGGGGTCCTCCCCGCCCAGGGTTGGGGGGGCTCCCGAGCCCCGCCGCCCCGCCCTGCGCTGGAAGCCCTCGTCCGCAGTCCAGGCCTCCGAGCGGCCGCGAATACCAATGAGGCCCCGGCCGCAGCCGCCCATCGACCCCGGGGGCCGTGCCTGTCCGCGTGCAACGCTGCGGGGAACTGGGCCCCCGCCCGGGGACGGCACCGGCGCGGCCTTCCTGCCATCCCCCAACCCTTGGGGCCCTAATACTGAAGGTCGGCACTCCCACCCCCGCCCGGTGCGAGGCTGGGGCCGGAAACCCAACGTGCACACGCTCGGAGGCCAGGGTGGCCTTTCGGGAAACGTGGGGCCCAACGCCGGGAGGGCCAGGGCTCCGGATCCGAAGGGAACGTGCGCTTCCCGAAGCGCAGCGCACGGACCGGCCCGGGGGCGCTCCAGGGCACTGAGCGGAAGCCGGGGACCCCACCCAATTCCTATCTTCGCCCGGCCCGGCCAGCGGGGGGGCAGCTGCGGCGGTCAGGGCCGCGGGAAGCAGGGTGTCCCGGCTCGAGGGCCGGCCGAGCACACGGCCGAGCGGCCCCGCGAGCCCGCTACGCCCGACAAACGGCGCCCGCTTTGAGGTCCGCGCCGCTGTCGCGCGGCGCCGGGGCCGGCGGCCCGAAGCCCTCGTGGCCGTAGCAGCGCAGCGCCGCCTCCTCGTAGGCCTCCAGGATGGTCTGGCGCTCCTCGGGGGTGAAGTCCATGGAGAAGGGGTGCACCTGCAGGATGTGCCGCTTGATGGTGCTGACCTTGAGCGTGGCCAGCGCGCCCCCGCACACCATGCACACCAGGCCGCGCCGGCTGCCGTCGTAATCCATCAGGTACTCGCCCCGCCAGCGCGGCTGGTAGTTCCGCCGCTGCTCTCGGCTGCGGGGCGGGGGAGGCGGCGGCGGCGGCGGCGGCGGAGGGGGCAGCGGCGGGAAGGCGAGTCCCCCGGGCTCCTGGTCCTCGTCGTCGTCCTCTTCCTCCGCGGGCCGTTCCGACGGCTCCCCTGGGGAGAGCGGGACGTCGCCTAAGAAGGGACAAAAGGCCGCACTGGAGCCGGCAGAGGGCAAGCCGACCGCCCGCCCAGGCCCTCCGGTCCCATCCTCCCCAGTCTCCCCTTCTGCCTTCCGCTCTCCCCCACCCCCTTCCACCCCAGCGCTCCCAGCCTTCTCTCCCTGCCTGGCCCGGGTCCCTGCCCCCACTCTCCCGCGCCACCTGCTCTGGTCCTGCGCCAGCTCACCCCACCACTCCTCCTCCGGCTGCTCCTCCTCCTCTGCCCCTCCCCCCTCTTCGGAGGCTCCGGCCGTGCCGGGGGCGGCAGGGTCCCTGGGGGACTCGGGGCAGGGCAGCCCCAGGGCCAGCAGGTGCGCGGCCTGCTCGCTCCACTCCTGGGCGATAAGGGCCTTGACAGGCCCGCCGAGGCGCGTGGAGCCCGGGTGGCGCTGGCGGATGTGCCTCCGGATGGTGCTCATCTTGAGCGAGGCCAGCGCGCCCCCGCACACCATGCACACCAGGCCGCGCCGGCCGCCGTCCAGCTCCATGAGGTACTCCAGCCGCCAGCGCTCCTGGTGGCGGCGGCGGCGGCGGCGGCGGTCACGGCCCCGCGGCGACCGGCCCGGGACCCCCACCCTCTCGCCCTCCTCCTCTGCCGGCCGGGGCCTCTCAGGGACCCCGCCAGCCTCTTCCTTTTTTACGTCTGGGGGACTCAGATCCTGAGAGGATAGGGCTCCAGCAGTGGGGGCGGGGTCCCGGCTCTTTCTGGTCAGGTCCTGGGGGACGAGGTCATCGTCTGTTGGGGAAGGGGTGAGGGAGAGGGGCTCAGCCTGGTGGCAGGGTTGCCCTTACCCACGCAGAGGGGTCCTCACCCCAGCCCCTATCTACAAGCCCCAGCCGGTGTGGGTGTGTGTCTGTCCGTGGGTGGGTGAGTGGGTGTGGAGGAGTCCCTCCCGGTGTTGGCCACAGACCCCACTTTGCAGCCCTAATATGGGGGGAAGGGAGGGGTCTCGGCCCAGGGATGGGCCTCGCACCTGGTGGGGACCGAGTGAGCTCAGACAGTGTCTCTGGCTGGCCACCCCAGGCTTGCAGCAGGGCGCTGCGCTGGGGGCCGCTGAGCCCCAGGGAGCTGGGGTGCACCTCCAGCACGTGGGCACGGATGTCGTCCAGGTGCAGGCTGGGCAGTGCCCGGCCACAGGCCATGCACACCAGCCGGTTCCCCCGAGGGTCATAGTCCATGAGACACTCTGCCCGGAACCAGTTCTGCAGGGACTCCTTCAGCCTCCGCTCCAGCCGCCGGGCCCCCAGCCCCCTGTTGCCCGCGGCCCTCCGGGAGGCTGACAGGCGCCGACGCCGAGCCCGGGGTGCCACTGGGCCCCCTCGCCGCTGGCATCGGCCGCCCTCACCAGCTGGGGCTTTGCCTGAAAGGGTCGGAGGGAGGTTAGGAACTGAGATGCTGGCGATCCAGGGAGCTCCCCGTGGCGTCAAGGACCTCCACAAGCCTCTCCCTCTCTCTGCCTCCGCCTAACCTTGGCCTTCTCTTCCTCTCTCCCCATCCCTTAACTCCTCCGCCTCCGAATCTTCAGGCACACAAACTCGAAGCTCTGAGCACTCCTCCCGGAGACCCAGATTCTAGCCCCTTCTCTGGCCTTCACTGTCAAGCCGTACCTTTCCAGCACCCTCTCCTCCCAGCCTTTCCCCCGCTCATCCCCCCACCTCCAGTCTCCTTGAACCTCCTAAATCCACACAGTGCCAAAACCCTCAGGGATGCGGGAGACTCCCTCCCCTCGCCGTCCCTCCCCCCGTATAGCGCAGTAAGGGCAGTAAGCAGACCCCACCCCCAAAAAGAGCCGTGACTGGCTCAAGAAAATCAGTTCCTTGGCTGAGAAGGCGGGGCTGGGCCCCACCCGGCCCCGCCCGCCCCACCCGTGCCTCTCCAAATTCTGCGTTACCTGGGCCCTTGGGCGGGCAAGCTTGCAGGCTAGCCCCCTCCTCCTCCTCTTCCTCCTCCTCTTCCTCCTCCTCCTCAGCCCCCTGGGCCCCCAGGCCCTCAGACTCTCCGCAGGCCCCCAGCCCCAGGTGGGCATCCCAGCTGTTGCTGATGACTTCCTTCTCCCGGGGGCTCCAGTGCAGGGAGTAGGGGTGCTTCTGGCGTATGTGCCGCTTGATGGTGCTGAGCTTGAGCGTGGCCAGGGAGCTGCCGCACACCATGCACACCATGCCGTGCCGGGCGGGGTTGAAGTCCATCAGGTACTCCAGCCGCCAGTGGTCGTGGTAGTAGCGCCGGTGGTCCCGGCCTGGGATGCGGCTCTTTCCGGGCCTGGAGGCCCGGGCCTCACAGTGGTCTGAATATTTCCTGCCTGAAGATGCTGGTCCCCTGGCCCTGGAGGAGGGCAGGGGGGCACTCCCCCAGGACCCCAAGGCACCCCCTTCCAGCTGCAGATCTTGCCCTGAAGAGGAGGGGAAAGGGGAGACAGTTTTTCAATGTCCGATTTTCAGGAAAAGCACCCAGGCTTGGATTTTGCAGAGAAAGGGAGGTGGGGGAGGGGTCGTTCTGGGGCAGGAAAAGGACGGCAACAGCAATACAAGGGATGTGGGAGAGCCCGGAGTCAAAGCATTGGCCCTTTTATGAAGAGTGAGGACCCTTTCCGAGAGGGCCAAGAATGAAGGGACGCAGGGCTCCATGAGGGGCTAGCTCTGACTTTTTAAAAAATGAGGTGAAGGCCAAGGAGGCAGCCGGCTCTGTAAGGCACCCGGTTTGGAGGAGGGCGCTAAGGGTAAAGCCAGAGGGCACGACGCCGGGCGGTTGGGCCGGAGCAGAGCGGGCAGCGGGGCAAGAAGAACAAAGGGGGCATCTGTCTGCATCCAGGGCCCGTACACAGGACCCGCCCGTATGAGGCCCCGGCCAGGAGGGCCCCACCCAAAATCTTCTCCCTTTTTCCAGTGCTGTCTCCACTACAGCCTGCTGAGAGTCCCATTTTGGGGGGTGCTAGGCATTGTCAGTTCCCCAAATACAGGCACCCACAGGAGGGATCCCCAAGACAAAGCTGTCAACGCCTTCAGGGAAAGGAGTTTCTAGGACCCCCACTTCCCTAGCGTCCGGGAGAGCCGATGACCCTGCAAGGGGACCCGCAGGAGGGCCACCAAAGTGGCTACTGAAGATTCTGCGGAAGGGAGTGGCCACCACCCACTGGAGCCCATTAAGTCCTTCTGGGGATTTATTTTTTGCTCTGGCAGAGAGCCGGCCACTGCCCAGCAGTCAAGGGGCAGGCACTGGAGAGGCCCAGGCAGAGCAAGCTAACCCAGCGGTGTTCCCTTTTGCCAAACGGGCAGACACCCCAAGCGGTCCCCCCCCCTTTCCTGCAGTTTGGACCCTATTTTATTTAGAAAAGGGCTTCCTGGCCACATAAGTGTGGTCGTGCTCCCGCTGGAAAATCTCAGGGTCAGAAAAACAAAAGACAGGACCAGATAGGACTCCTGTCACCATTATGGTGTGTGTTTGTTTTGATTTAAGTGGATCCAAAGGAAAAAAGCATTGGCTTCAAAGTCAGACACCTCGGATCCAGGATGGTTTCACTGGTAACTTGCTCTGTGATCTTTGATACATCCAATGGCTCTCGGGGCCTAAGCCTCTTTGTCTGAAAAGGCAGTGGATAGCTAGCTGGTCTCTAAGCATCCTTCCCAGCGCTGGCTCTATGCTAGTCTAAGGTGATTTGGCCCTTTAAGAGCCCAAAAAAGGGGAGGAGCTGAGATTCTTTAAAAACAAAAGGGGATGGGGAGTTTCTGCGAGGGGAGCTCAGAGATTAGGGCAGAGTCTCCCTAGTCTGGACAGAGACGTCACGGGGCTTAAGGCGTTGACCCTGCAGCAGGGGAATGAAGAGAACGGGGAAGACGGGCTGGTTCTAATTAGCTGACAAATTGTGGCAAAAATTTCTGAAAAGAAGGGAGGCGATAACGCGCGGACAGAAGGGGTATCTGCCTTTGTGAGCGAGCCCATCCCTGTAGAAACTGCCCGCGGTGGGTAAGGTAGTGGGGGGCCCCCCCGAAGCGCAAGCCACGCTCTTTCCTAGAAAGAACATGGGGGAAAAGAAAAAGGATTCCTGTCTGCAAGCAAGGCCACAGGAGAGGAGGGGCAGCCCGACTTAAAGCAGCGGAGTTCCCAGCTCAGCTCCTCTAGGGGAAAGTCCCCCGAAAACGACCCACAGTCTGGGCAGACTTTTAAGAGACAGCCGGATAAGGGAGACCACCTGGGAGTCTGAAAGAGAAAGGGGCGGGGGCGCAAGTCCAACAGCCTACAGCGCGCTCCCCATGGCGCCTAGGCAGGCCCTTTGGGGACCCTCCGGCCTGGCCTCTGAGGCTGGGGGGCGCTGGGCCCTTTAAGGGGGAGGGAATCCGCCCAAGACCCGCGGGCGCACCCCGGGAGCTGGGCGGGGGGCTCCCCTGCTGGCCCTGCAGCGGCGATCCGCGCCCGCCAGGTGGCGCCCCCGGCCGCCCTGCCCGCGTCCCCCCCTTTGTTCGGCGGCGGAGAAGGGGCCCGGAGCCCGGAGCCGCAGCCCTCCCCTCCCCCATGCCGGGGCCCCCGCCCGAGCCGCCGGCCCCAGCTCTTACCGCCGTCGTCCTCCTCGGGTTCCGCGCCGCCGCTCGATCCGGCGGGCGGCAGCCGTCGGCCCCGTGCCGAGGCCGCTGCTGGCCCGGGGCCGCCCCTGCCGCCGCCGCTCCGGCTCCGGTGGTCCCCGCCGGGCTCCATGCGCTGCGCTGCGGAGCGGGGCCCCGGGGCGGCGGGGCGCGGGGCCGCGGGGCCGGCGGCGGCCCGCGCGGGGCGCTCGGTGCTCGGGGCCCCGGGGCGCGGGGCGCATGCACGGGGCGGCTGGCCGCACGGACGGCTGGCTGCTCGCTCGGCGGCGCGAGCTGGACCGGGGTGGGGACTCCTGTCTGGGGCCCCTGGGGCTCCTTTAAGGGCTCCTGGGTAAATTTAAAGGGGCCGCGCGCTATTTCCTCCTGCCAGCTCGCGGGGGGCTGGGGGGGAGAGGCGGGAGGCGACGAGCTGGCCCGAGGCTCCGCAGCCGGCGTCGGCCCCGGACGTTGGGAGCACAGACCTCGCCGCCCTCGCAGGTCCGCACCGCCGCCTCCGGGGCTCCGGTCTCGGCTCCTGAAGGGTCACCGAAGTGGCGAGGGGCGCCCGCGTCCGCTGCGACGCGCTTCCACCCGGGCTCGGCTCGCAGCCGCTGCCCCCTCGGGGCATCTCAGCGCCCGGCTCCCCGCACCCGCGCCGCCCGGGGACCGCCCGGTGGGAGGCCCGGGTCCCCGCCGGGGCTGCCTCCTCCCGCGCGAGCTGGGAGCGGGCCCCAGAGCGGACGCGACTGGCAGGGGCCCCAGATGGCCGCGGCCCCGCCGAGAGGGTGGAGCCGCGGGGGCGGCCGCGCCCCCTCCCGCGGGAGCCGCCCCGGAGCGCCGGGAGTTCGGGCTCCTCCATTGGAGGCGCCGATCGGGCGAAGCTGCCCCGGAGCCGGCCGGGGGCGGGGGTCGCGGAGAGTCAGGCCGGGAAGAGGGGGCGAGGTAGACTCGGGGGAAGCCGGCTGTGTCGGGGCCCGACGCTGCGGGACAGAGGGGGCCCCAAACTGGAAGCCGGGAGGAGAAGGCGCGTGCCGCGGTGACTCAGCCTCCGGCCCCCGGAGGCCTGAAGGTGCCAGGGGAGGCCCTTGGCGCAGCCCCAGGACCCCCCGCCCGGCCGGAGGAGGCGAAGAACGCTGACCCCGGGCGGGGTGTCGGGCACCTGGGGACGGGCGCCACCACGGCTGGGAAGCGCTGGGGCGGCCCCTGGCTGCAAGCCCCCGGACGCCTCGGGGGGCCCCAGCTGCCAGAAAGCGGAGAGAAGGGACCCTCGAGAAGCAGTCGGGGGCGCGGCAGCCCGGGGTCCTTCCGCGAGGACCGGCTGGAGGAGCAGGTGCTTGCTTCGCCTGTGGTTGGTCGCCCACAACAAAGGCGATTCCTAGAGATCCAAATTACAGGGTGCGGAGGCCGTGCAGGGTCTTATTATCTAGAGGTGGGTGTGTGCTCTTCGCCGGGGATCCGGCGATCCGGTGAAGTCCCCCTCGACAGACTGATTCGCCCACCCAGTACCTACTGTGTGCCAACACGCTTTTAGGCGCGGGGCGGTAAACAAGACAGACAAGACGGATACTGTTTATGACTAAACAGGCACCAACAGCTTACAACAAGGAAACCCTTCCAGCCCTTCGGGCCATGGTCAATATTAAATGACCCGGAGCACAGGAGGCCTGTCCCCTAAGCATTTGTGAAGAAGGGCCCAGAACTAAAATTTCTGAAGTGCCTAGAGGTGTCTGTCAGCCATTGGAGATGTTGTCCCCATGACGACCTGCCGGAGACGTCCCTTTGGGTAAACTGAGTCCCGGCCCTACAGCTCTGTTCGCTCCACTGCCGGCCCTACTTTCGGGAAGGAGCTGCACGACTTTTAGCCTCTGGGGGCTGGAAAGGGGGGGGGGCCCTGGTGCTGATGGAGTGCCAGGTGGTGCCAGGAGATGGGGGAATTCATTCATTATGTCCTACACTCGTGCCAAGCCCAGGACCACAAAGGGAAAAGGAGATACAGACCTGACCTCACATGCTTCTAAGTACGGGTTTTAAAAAGTATGAGAGTAACCCACCATCAGGGCTGGCCACCGTGCAACACTTTGGTGTATGTCTTTTCCAGTTCTCTCCCTAAGGGTATAAATATGATAATTTTTGTTTTAAGATACCTATACCCATTGTGGGGCTGGAACTCACAAACCTCAGATTAGCAGGCACCCCTAAATAGGATCATTTTATTTGTTACAAAAAAAGAAAAGGCATCAAGGCCACGTGGAGCCATTTTTTCACTGCAGGATGCTCCTCTCCTTGCCCACATCCTGCACAGCTCCAGAAATGGCTCCAAGCTCTGTAGTCCTGAAGCGTTCTCACCAGCTGATCCTCACAGCCACTCCATGAAGACAAAGTTTCACATTCATCACAGCCGGGTTGGCGGAACGGGGAAGAGCAGGGTCCATTTCCACCCGCTGTCCCACCACCCCCCCCCACTCCCCCCCACACAGCAAATCTTCATCTACTGGGTTTGCTATGGCAAGGGGAAAAAGTGGCAGTCAGGACCGCATTGTGGTTTTCATGGGCCCTGTGCACTTCAGCCTCCGTGGGTGTCTTCCTCTATTAAAAAAAAGAGATTTAATAGATTTTTATGGGCCCTACAAATTTCCTTATTTTCTCTGATGTGAGAAAAAAAAATAATGCCTCTTCTTGTCCCTCGAAGGTCATTTTTCTCTTCCGATTTTATTTTATTTTATTTATTTTTGAGAGACAGCTCGAGCAGGGAAGGGTCAGAGAGAGAGGGAGACACAGAATGCAAAGCAGGCTTCAGGCTCTGAGCTGTCAGCACAGAGCCTGACGCGGGGCTCGAACCCACGAACCATGAGATCATTACCTGAGCCGAAGCCAGATGCTCAACCCACTGAGCCACCCAGGCGCCCCCCGATTTTATTTTTTTTTACACTTTTTATGTTTATTTATTTATTTTGAGAGAGAACAAGGCGGGAAGAAGAAGAGAGGAGAGACATAATCCCAAGCAGGCTACAAACCATCAGCACAGAGCCTGACATGGGCTTGAACTCATGAAATGTGAGATCATGACCTAAGCCCAAGTCAGACACTCAACCGAGTCACCCAGGCGCCCCTTCTCTTCCAATTTTAAAGTAAATTAAAATGTTCCCATGAGCCCCTATAGATATCATGGGCTCTAGGCACTATGTCCCGGATGCCCAATGGTTAGCCAGACTTGACTGCAATAGGGGGTGATAAGAACCAAGAGAGAGGCCCCCCATGGGGCGCGTGGGTGACTCGGTTAAGCATCCCACTCTTGATTAGCCGCGGGTCATAAGCCCTTCATCAGGCTCTGTGCTGACAGCAAGGAGCCTGCTTGGAATCTCTCTGTCTCTCTGCCCCTCCCCCACTTGCCCTTGCTGTCTCTCTCTCTCTCTCTCTCTCTCTCTCTCAATAAATAAACTTTTTTAAAAATTAAAAAAAAATTTTAAAGAGAGAGAAGCCACCCAAACTGAGAAGAGTTCCATGGAAGACATTGTTGGAAACAAGTCTTCAAAGACCAAGAGGAGAAACGAGGCAGCCAGGGCCAGGGAAGTGCTGAGCGAAGCAGGTGTTGAGGTGGGGGAGGCAGAAGAGGAAACAGGAGTGACCAGGCCTAGAGCCTGGGTGCCGTGCCAGGAGGCTGCCTCTGTCCTGAGGCCAGGAGGCCCACCTGGAGCCTGTGTGTAAGGCTTTCGGGAAGCAGCACTGAGAACAGGCGGGAGGGAGAGAAGAGAGGGGGAGAGTGTGGCCACCGTTAAGCAGTTGACTCCTGCAGTAGGAATGATACTAAGGCAGCAGGGCCAGTGGAGAGCAGGCAGACGATGTAAGCAGGGCCATAGCCCCCCGCCTGCAACCTTCCCTGCACACAAGGGGACAATTTGGGGGGCAAAATGCCACCTGCAACCCAAGCTGAGTCATGCACCCTGGTGTCCGCCAGGAGGAAAGGATTCCTTTCCCTTCTCACCAAGGAGCGATTTGTTAGTCAAACATGTACCTGCTTCCGCTCAGAGGGCATCTTTCCCTAATTCACTAGCCCAAAGGGGGCCCTTTTAGCTAATTTTCAACAAAGGCCCCTTAGAGGCTAGCTGCTGTCCTAGATTGAGCCATAATCAAGAGGGTAGAAACCACAGGACATGATGCAGGATTAAACGTCTGATCAGAGAAAGGACAGGCTAACTCTCAAGTATCTGGAGCAGGGGCACGGGGATATAAAAAGAAACATAGATCTGGAGGGCGGAGACAGAACGAGGTCTGGTAAAAGATAAACTGAGGCATATTAAAATTTTAGGAATTTATTTGAGCAAAATCGATTCCAATGGGGCAGCGCCAAGCCAGAAGTGGTGAAGGCTCTCCCTCCACGGGAGCCGGGGACAAAAAGAAAAGGCGGAAGCGAAGTAAGGGAATTATTGATTGGCAGTAGCTTGAAGCCTAGTTGGCTGTCCGTAGGTCTCACTCTCCTGCCCTTGAGGCGTTTGCAGGTTTAGACTTGGGTTCGCTTACATAAGCGCCAGGGCGAGTTCGAGCCATCTCCGTCTACCGGCCTCCGCGTTTATTTAACTTAACAATTTCTCCCGTTTGGTCATCCTTTCATACGTGATAGATGGACCACAAATTTGGTACGGGTGCCACTCCCCGCCACCATCAGACTTAAATTGCTCTTAACCTTATCATGAAACTCATAGTAATTATGAGGGCAAATCCATTGAAGAATTGCTCTTTGCTGTCTGTCTGTCGTAGATCTTGTTTCCTGTTTCTCCGAGCACAGTGAGACAGCTGATGTGCTGCAAACATGCACGGAAGAGCCTCAGAGAGAACTCAGAATGCTGACCACGGCTGCGATCATGATACCAAGAGGCGGAAGGGTACTCCTAGCCCGGTTCCCCGTGAGCCAAAGCAATCGGTACGGCGTAAGTCAAAGAACGTACCTGATGAGGCATCAGCCTGAGCTACCGGAAGCTTGTTTCTTAATCTCTTGTATTTGCGTCTCTACAAAACCAAGGGTGTTGATACAGGGACAGCAGACCGTTTTTGCTCTTGCACAGACACCTCCTTTTTCAGCCAGCAAGTAATCCGAAGCACTTCTATTATCTAAAACCTCCTTAGGGGCGCCTGGGTGGCTCAGTCGGTTGAGCCTCCGACTTCGGCTTAAGTCATGATCTCACAGTCTGTGGGTTCGAGCCCCGCGTCGGGCTCTGAGCTGACAGTTAGGAGCCTGGAACCTGCTTCAGAATCTGTGTCTCCTTCTCTCTCTGCCCTTCTCCCTCTTGCTCTTGGTCTCTCTCTCAAAAAAAAAAAAAAGACATTAAAAACTTCAAAAAAATTTAAAACAAAAATAAAAACTGCTCAGCAAGAGTTTAGAGAACTTTGTGGTCCAACCATAGCCTTCGCAGGAGACTCGGCGATGGTTGTCAGGATTGAGGCCAGGTTTCTAATCATATATTTGTTTGTACTACTTCCGGGTGAGGGAAGAAGGGACCAACCAAATCATACCTATCCAGAGGGATGCGTCTGCTGGTACATTTCTTTTTGGTCAGTACAATGAATTCGAGGGAGTGGGTCAGTATCCTAATGAGGTATATGGAGGGGTCAGTGGGACGGTAAATACAGCACATTGCTCTTTCATCTTCTAGCTGTCAAGGCAAAGAGTTGACCAAGCATGGAGGCCATTGCCAAAACCTCCACCTATGAGGAGTAGCCAGGAGGTGTACCTAGGGCTCCCTCGTAAGTATTAGCATGCAGGGACCCATTGGTCGATATAGAGATATTGGTATCATTCAACCAAGACTCGAATACTGAGTTATCACACACTGGAGGACCACCTAAATATATGGGCCTGACAGCAAGCCTGCAGATGGTCTGATTAACACTAGCTGCTCTACAATGTCATACACACACACACACACACACACACACACAACATATATTAACATATATATGTATACATATATTGTCAATGGATTTCATTTTAAAATCCCAGATTTAGATTAACTTAAGGCAAAGGTTCAGTATTTTAACTTCCTAAAAGGGGCCTGTGGGGCAGTTTAGGCACACCACGGCATCGGGGGATGTCAGTGAACTTACATTTAGGGTGAACTAAGGGGGCTTTCCCTTTATGTCCCGATTTTGCCATGGCGGGACAAATCCAGCGGGTAGCTAAGTTCCCTGCAGTAATAGTACTTGTGAAATCCTAATTACAGTGTTGTTTTCCCAGGCATTAGTAGAGAGAAAAGGAAATGGCAAGCAGACAAAAGGAATACAGATTTCATATTGGAGGTGAAGGTCGTGATCCGTGATCTTGGGACAGCTGTCCGCTTCCAGATGTTGACGGCTTCGGGGGAGGGATCTCCGTTGTAACTTTACATCTGCGGCTGGCAAGCAGTCCCGAGTCCGGACGAGCCCTTTGCAATTGGGACCGAAGATTCAAGCCCCCGAAGTTTGGCTGCCACCTGAGTGACACCTGCCACCGGAGTGAGGAGACTTCCAACGAGGTTCAAGGGCAACCTTCCTTAGGTGTTGTTTCCAGAAGATCCACTCTCCAGCTTCTAAGTTGTGGAAGGTTTGGCCACCTCTGGAGGTTACAGAAAGCTCTTTTTTACCTGGTGGAAATACAGTTGGGCATAATCCGTTCAAGTTTTACAGTACTGAGTCGTATCAGGGTTTATGAGTATGAGAGACACGTGGGGTTCTATCACCAAAGGCCTGGGTCTACCTGTTACTATTCCCTTTTTTGAATTTTTTAAACGTCTTTTCTTTATTTTGAAAGATTGAGAGAGACAGCATGAGTAGGGGAGGGTCAGAAAGAGAGGGAGGTACAGAATCCGAAGCAGGCTCCAGGCTCTGAGCTGTCAGCACAGAGCCCGATGTGGGGCTTGAACTCACAAACCGCGAGATCATGACCTGAGCTGAAGTTGGACGCTTAACCGACTGAGCCATCCAGGCGCCCTTCTATTCCCTTTTTAAGGCATTAATTTATTTTCCCATACGTGTTGATCTACTTGTCATCAAAGCCAAAGGTAGAACCTTTAGCCATGGCAATCCAGTTGGTTTTAACTTATGTAGCTTTAGATTTAAATTGCCACTTGTCCATTCAACTTTACCAGAGGACTGAGGATGGTGAGGATGACAGTAATGCCATTGTGTCACCAGTGAAGTGGGCTCACCTATGGTTGGAGATCACTGTTTGCACACCCCATCAGGAAATGTGCTTTCTAAGAGTTTCCTAGTCACCGTTGTGGCATCAGCCGTCCTGCGGGGGGGGGGGGGGGGGGGGGGGGAAAGCTTCCATCCATTTCACGAACATACAAACAATTACAAGAACACATTGATAAACCCATTGCAGGGAGCCGTTGAATGAAATCTATTTGTAAGTCTTCAAATGGCCCAGCAGGTGGTAGGAATGCTCCATCTATTACCTTAATAGTCTTGCCAGGGTTATGGGTGTGACAAATCAGCCAACTGGCTAACCAATTTAGTAACCAAAATTGGTAAACCAACTATGCGACTTTGAAGCAGTTATCTTTCATAGTTTGGGTCATTTTCTCTGTGCCATAAGGAGTACAAAATGCAGGGCTTTCAGTAATGGCATTCTTTTTTTTTATGCTTTTTATTTATTTTTGAGAGACAGAGAGTGCATGAGCAGGAGAGGGTCAGAGAGAGAGGGAGACACAGAATCTGAAGACCGGCTCCAGGCTCTGAGCTAGCTGTCAGCACAGAGCCCGATGCCGGGCTCGAACCCACGAACCACGAGATCATGACCTGAGCTGAAGTTGGACGCTTAACCGACCGAGCCACCCAAGCACCCCAGTAATGGCGTTCTTAAGGACTCAAAAGGAACCGGGCACCCATCTGGGCCCTCAGTGAGTCCTCATTTAACATTAAATTTGCGTCCTTGTTCATTCAAGTTGCAAACTGGAGCAATTTCAGTGCTGACTGATTTAGCACGGAAGTCTGCTAGAGTATTTCCCTGATATTCAGGTTCTGTTTTCCTAGTATGAACTCCAATTTTAATCATTGCAATTTGGTTAGGCAACAGACTAGCAGGGATTAGTTCATTTAGTACTTGGGGCCCATTTGTAATTGGGGTTCCTTTAGAAGAAGTGAGGAACTCTCTCTGTTTCCACGGCGTGCCCACGTCATAGCGCGTCCCACAGGCATCTCTGCGATCAGTCTCCATGTTTACTGGTTTTGCTCCGGATGGCTGACGAGCTGGGGGGACGGCATGTAGTCCTGCTCCGTGGCTCGGACTGCAGTTGGGGAAGATATCACTTTCCAGTAGTTTATCGTGAGTCCCAGCGTATCCTGCTTGATATTTCCCTTTTGAATTCTTAGCGTGGGGACCCATCAAGGAAGAGCATCACATCTGGGTTTTCCACTGCGTCCATGAGTCAGTGCGAGCCAAGACCTCCCGCCCACACAGGCATGGTGATCTGCACCGCGCTCAGGCAGGGGGAGCAGGGCTGAGCACGTGGTAACGCTTATGCTGGAGGCTAGAAGGCAAAAGTAGGGGTGCCTGGGCGGCTCAATCAGTTAAGTATCTGGGCTCCTGGGTTCGGCTCAGGTCATGATATCACAGTTCGTGGGATCAAGCCCCATGTCCGGCTCTGTGCTGACAGCGCAGAGACTGCTTGGGATTCTCTTTCTCCCTCTCTCTCTGCCTCTCTCCCGTCTCAAAATAAATAAACAAAAGAAGAAAGTGAGAAACATTGAGTCTGATCAGAGTTTAATGGACTCCCAACGGCACGGGGCCCCTGTAAGCGTAAGTCATGTCCTCACACCGGCTGAGCTGAGACTCCATCATTCTCGCTGTCGTGGCTACTGCTTTCTGAAAGTTTGGGTGTGGTCCGGCAACTGGGTCTAACTATAAGCATCGGTCTGTTTTCCTCCGTGCTGTCGTGTTAGAACTCCTAGGGCCTGCTTAGCGTGCTTTGGACAAATGAGGTGGAAGATTCCATGTAATTTAGCAGCCGGAGGGCTGCAATGTGTTGCAAGGCTAATTCGGGTTGACTGAAGGCTTGCTCACACTTACCTTCCCAGGGGGCGGGCTCTGGATTTGAGACCCTTGTAAGCTCCCTCCTCCAGGGGAGTTGCAATCAGAGAAAAATTGGGAGCCGAAGATCCACGATGTCCTGAAGGAGACTTCTTAATGGTGTCGTAGTTGTGGGTCTGGGGAAACTGGGAGAGTCTTTATTCTTTCGGGTGACGTAGTGACTGCCTTTTGCAATCAAATCATGTCCAGGGTGGTTGGCTTTGTCCTTTGAGACCTGGAGTTTTCCCCTGGAGGTCTTATGGCCTTTGCAAGCTAATTATTATAATAGAGAAATCAAATCTAACTTCTTAGGCCTCCCTCCTAGGGGACATACCAATAGGTCATCTACATATGGAGTGATGACTGCAGAGTTCCTGAGGAATTGTAAAGTTTGCCAAGTCTTGATGTAAAACCTGTGAAAAATAAGGGTGGGGTTTCAGCAGTCCAGGGATATTGTTGGTTTTTCCAAGTGAAGGTGGATAAATATTGATTCTTCCTGTCAACTGGGCTACTGAAGAAAGCAGAGCAAAGATCCACCCCTGTGGACCATTCTGAGTATGTAGGGACATTAGTCAACAAGGTGTTGGGGGTTTGGAACTACAGGGAACCTTGGCATCGCAATGTTACTGACTGCACACAGATCCTGGACAAAACACCAACCACGTCCATTTGATTTTGTTTTAATGTTTATTAATTTTTGAGAGACAGGGAAGGAGAAAGAGAGAGAGACAGATGGGAGGGGAAGGGCAGAAAGAAAGAGAGACAGAGGATCTGAAGCAGGCTGACAGCACAGAGCCCGATGCGGAGCCCGAACCCACCATCTGCAAGATCATGACTTGAGCCAACGTCAGATGCTCAACCCACTGAGCCACCCTGGCGCCCCATCCATTTTCTTTTTTTTTTTTTAATGATTTTTTAATTTATTTTTGAGAGACAGAGAGAGACAGCGTGAGCAGGGGAGAGTCAGAGAGAGAGGGAGACACAGAATCCGAAGCAGGCTCCAGGCTCTGAGCTAGCTGCCTGCACAGAGCTCGACGCAGGGCTCGAACCCACAAATCATGAGACCATGACCTGAGCCAAAGCCGGATGCTTAACCGACTGAACCACCCAGGCACCCCCCATTTGATTTTTTAATGGGTAAGATAGAAGAGTCGCAGGAAGCAGTCCTTGCTTCATTTGATCTTCCCCAGTTGGTGAGAGCCTTTGGATACCCTCTGCCTTTATCGGAAATTCAGTCAATTTAGGCAGGGGTTGGGAATGATCTGGTGGGATTTTTATGGGTCGGTTCCCTTAATTTTGCCTTTGCCAGTTGAAGAAGAAGCCCATAGGCATTTGGGCACTTCTGAGAGATCGGGGCTCTTCATTTCATTTTATTTTGTTTTGTTTTGTGTTTTATACCTTCAAGCCTTAATTTCATCCATTTCTGTTTGCAGAGAACAGAGCTGTTCAGGTTCAGGAGGGTTCAGGACGCTCTAAGGTCATTTCTCCTTCTGAGTTAAATTTTACAAGACTCCTCAATGTAGAAAGCACGTCTCCTCCCACCAGGTCTGGAGGGGCGGTGCCGCACCAGAGGAAAGCTTGGGTCGCCGAAAATGACCCTAATGTCATCTGGACTAATTTCGATACACGTGCCCTTCGAATTCGGTTAGAAACGCCCACTACAGAAATATTCTCTTTACCCCAAAGGGGTTTGTGTTTTGTGAAAGCAGAGTTTCGTGTAGATCAAGTGGCTCTCGTATCCACCAAGGTTAAAGAGGATTCTCCACTAACGTTCGCCTTAGTTTCCCCTTGCTCATTTAGAGGTACCATGGGGAACCCTACGTGAGGATCCCTCAGAGCCCCATCAGTGCTTATTGTTATTTTGGTAACCTAATTTTTTAAGACCTCTCCCAGTGGAGAAATGATCTGGATTAATAGGCAGAGGTCCACGGAAGGATGGATTCAGTAGGGGGGCATTTCTTTTATTTCTTTTCTTTTCTTTTTCCCCAGGCCCCTGGTTGTTTACAGCGAAGGCAGACACTTCAGGACCCAGTATTCTGCGCGGAGAACCCCTTGGCCCTTCGAGCTGCTGTAGCTACAGGGCCACAAATGTATTGGCATTTGCACGGGCTTTGAAGAGTTTCTTTTTTTTTTTTCCAAAATGCTCAGCTACAGAAGTGGTTTCCCAGACCAGCTTGGGTGTCTTCAATAGGCAACTTAGCTTGGGCCCACGCCTGCTAATGAATAAGGAAGTCAGGGCGTTTTTCTGCGCCTGTGTGTAGTAAAGAAAGCCTAGAACGCGTCACAAAAAGCGTCTCCCACCTTGTCTTATGGTCTGAGACTCATTCATCTTTTGTTTGCAGGATTGAATGGTAGTCTTTTTTTTCTTTATGTTTTATGTATTATTGAGACAGAGAGGAACAGAGCATGAGTGGGAGAGGGGCAGAGAGAGACACACACACAGAATCCCACGCAGGCGCTCCGGGCTCTGAGCTGTCAGCACACAGCCCGATGAGGGACTCGAACTCACAAACTGCGAGATCGTGACCTGAGCCAAAGTCAACCATTCAACCGACTGAGCTACACAGGCGCCCCGGAATGGCAGTCTTTTGAAGGAATAGTTCATCAATCCTCTCAAACAGGTCTTGGGCCTTTTTTTTTTCTAGTGCGTTTTGGCCCATCCCCAGCAGAGTGAGTAGTATGTGAGTCCCTAATCTCTCTCTCCCTCAGTATCTTGCCAGTTGCCTTTGGCTGTCCATTTTCAGGAGACACCAGGACCTAATGTCATGTGAATAAATCAGTAGAGATCTGGGAGCCCCAGACAGTAAGCTCTATTCGAATTCTACATTTTAGAGACACCTGGGTGGCTCAGTTGGTTAAACATCCGACTCTTGATTTTGGTTCAGGTTATGGTCCCAGGGTCATGAGATCAAGCCCCGCGTCAGGCTCCGAGATGAGCAGAGAGCCTGCTTAAGATGCTCTCTCCCCCCCTGCCCCCTCCCCGCTTTTGTTGTCTTGTGCCCTCTCCTCCCTCTCTCTCTCTCTCTCTCAAATTAAAAAAAGAAGAAGAATTCTAAATTCCTGGGGCACCTGGCTGGCTGAATCTGCAGAGTGTGCGACTCTTGACCTTCGAGTTGTGAGTTCAAGCCCCACATTGGGGGGCGAATTTACATCCAAAATAAGGAAATAAAAGTCTAGCTCATTTTCTGAGTGTAAAGGAATTAGTAGATTCAGAATATCCAGGGAGAGGAGGTAAAGGGAAGGAACGCTCAGACAAGTTTGTGATTGTGCATTTCTTTATGGATTCAGCATCAGCTTGTTGCATATGCTTTTCATTTGCCTTTTTGTAAGGAATCTTTTAAATTTTTTAATGTTTATTTATGAGAGAGAGAGAGAGGGAAAGAGAGAGAGAGTGGGGGAGGGCAGAGAGAGAGAAGGAGACACTAAATTCCAAGCAGGCTCCAGGCTCTGAGCTGTCAGCACAGAGCCTGACTCGGGGCTTGAACTCACGGACTGTGAGATCATGACCTGAGCCAAAGTCGATGTTTAACCAATTGAGCCACCCAGGCGCCCCAGTGAAGAATCTTTTAAGAGGTGATTTTTTATTCAGTTTCTTAGAAGCTTCTCCATACCAATGCATCCCATTGGTTTGGGGAAATTCGGGATCCTTTTTCTCTAGAGCATCTCCTAAATGGATAAGAGTAGGTGAGGGTCCCCTCCGTGGCCACTGGAATTTTCAAGATTACCTTTAGTAAGGTTAACCCACTGGTTCAAAAAACAGAGGTCCGGGTCCATTTTTTTTTTAAGTTTATTTATATATATTGAGAGACAGAAAGAGAGAGAGTGCACGCACACACGTGAGTGGGAAAGGGGCAGAGAGAGAGGGAGACACAGAATTCCTAGAAGCCTCTGCAGCGGTCAGCACAGAGCCCCGACGCAGGGCTCGAACTCATGAACTGTGAGATCATGACCTGAGCCAAAACTGAGAGTTGGACGCTTAAATGACTGAGCCACCCAGGTGCCCCCTGGGCCTAAATTTTTATACCTGTAAAATTTTATACCTGGGGTCCCAGATGGAGGAGGCGCAGGTTTAGACTCAGAGGAACTCATTTCTCTCTCTCCTTTTTTTTCTCTTCATCTTATTACCCAGGGCCTCACACTGGACCCAGCCCAGCTTAAGTCAGATTCAGTCCGAACTTAGATCCAGTCCAGTTCCTAAGTGGGACCTAGTCTGATCCTGGACTCAGTCCAATTTCTTTTCCGTTAGCTGACCCCGGCCCCAGACTGAAGAAAGAAATGCTTGAAGAAATTCGGAGAGCTTTTTTCAAGGCAAACACCTCGCCCCGCCCCCGCTCCACCCCTACCCCCCATCCTGGACCCAGAAGGTCACATTCGAAGGGAATTACTCTACGTCTGCAGAGCCAGTGAGAAAGCACTGAGTTCAGTTCTCGATCAAGTGCCGGCTCCTGGTTGCTCCTTCGGACCCCACTGCTGACTGAGGCATATTACATTTTTAAGTATATATTTGAGAAAAAGTCAATTCAAATTGGGCAGCGCCAAGCTAAAAATGGATAGAAGCACTCCATCAGGGGGAGCTGGGAAAACTTTATTTATGGGGCAACGGGGGAAAGGAAAGTGAGGAAATTATGGGTTGGCTCTGGCTTAAATCCTAGTTGGCTGTTGTGATTGGTCCTCCTTGGGTTTTGCTTTCACAACCTTGAAGGACTTACAGGTTTCGGTTTTGGTTTGCTTACGCAGGCTCTGGCCATTGAAGCCACCTCAGTTTAATGGCCTCCTGCTTAATTAAGTTAACAGGTGACAAGCTGGAAACCCAGGACACCTCGATTTTGCTCCTCGCCTCTTCCCTTCGATTCTCTGACTCTGATCCTTAGTCCGCCATGTTGGGTGTCCAGCCAGCACAGGCTCCTTAGGGCGGCTGGTCCCAACCTACAAGAGCCAGGGTCACCCAGGGCACATTGGAGCCATCCGTCCCCCGTGCCTCAGTAGTTCCTTGGGGAGTCCCATTGAAGGCAGAGTCCGGCTGGTAACTAGAACAGAGGAACTGGAAAATGTCCCTAAAGGAAATGTTTAATGAACTTCACTAGACCTGAATTTGCCATAAACTCTGGTTCTGTTTTTCCATATGTCTCAGAGCTGTAGAGCAAGTCCCGGTTCTGGAACGTAGACTTGCCACATTCTCCGAAAGGTACACCTGACCTCTTTCAAAGAACAAGAGTCGGTTAGCTTTGAAGCCTGTGGGTGTCAAAGGGGTGTAAATGTAGATTGTAAATTGAATCACTCCCGGGGCTTAGCTATAGAGCAAATGGCGCGGCGGCGGGGGGGGGGGGGTGAGTTCAAGCCCCACGGTGAACATTGAGATTACTTAAAAAAACATAAGATAAGGAACACCTGGGTGGCTCGGTAGATTAAGCATCTGACTCTTGACTTCAGCTGAGGTCATGATCTACAGCTTCGTAAGTTCAAGCCCCACGTTGGACTCTGCGCTGACTGCGGAACCTGCTTGGAATTTTCTCTCTCTTTTTCTCAAACTAAACTTTTGGGGCGTCTGGCGGCTCAGTAGGTTAAGGATCTGACTCCATTTCAGCTGAGGTCATGGTCTCTCGGTTCCTGAGATTGGTCTTTTCACTGGGCTCCATGTTGGGCGAGGAACCTGCTTTGGATTCTGTCTGCCTCTCTCTCTGCCCTTCCCCTGCTCATGCTTTCTCTCTCTCTCAAACATAAATCCATATTTTTAAAAAGATCAAATATAAATTATCCCTTGTAAAATTCCAAAGGAATTGCAAACATGAAGATTATCTCCCAGTATAAACTAAAACTTCCAACTTCGTAGGGATGTTGGGGGAGGGGGAGGAAATGCAACCCCCCCCCACTTCAATTTGAAGATGAAGCAGCCAACAAGGTTGTGGGGTTTTTTCCTGTTTGTTTTGAGAAAGGAGAAAACTGGCAAGCTGTTCCCCAGTGTTAACTTAGTCAGGCGTGCAGGCGAATAGGATGTGACATCCCAAGAGGGACAGTCACAGACGGGAAAGAAGTAACTCATTCAAAAACACAGCTGGTATTGGTGTAAGGAAGTCTTAACCCCCCAGCCCGCCAGTCTCTAAATCCCGGGCACTTAAGACCACTTTCTTAATGGGGCGCCTGGGCGCTCAGTCGATTAAGCATCGACTTCAGCTCAGGTCATGATCTTGTAGTTTGTGAGTTCGAGCCCCATGCCGGGCTCTGTGCTGACAGCTCAGAGCCTGAAGTCTGCTTTGGATTCTGTGTCTCCCTCTCTCTCGGCCCCTCCCCTGCTCCTGCTCTGTCTCTCTCTCAAAAACAAATGTAAAACACATTCAAAAAATCTTTAAATAAAAATAAAAGCACTTTTTTTTACTATAAAATACTTCAAACATACCGGGGAAAGCTATTATCTTCGTCCATATATATATACCCGTACCTCTCAGCTTTTACAAATCTAAACATTCTGACATATTTGCTAAGAAATAAACTATCACAGTGACAGTTGATCTCCTCCGCAAGCCTGCCCCCTCCCTTCCCTACGCCCTCCCCACGCTACCCCTTCCGATGGGCTGCGTATCATTCCCAAACAGCTTCTGCTACTTGCATTGCCCGTGTCTCCATAAACGACATAAATCAATGACTTCCATGTTCATAACGTTTCAATAAATGACATCACTCTGCAGTGGTAATTCTGGAACTTTCCCCAATGTCTTGCCCTTCCCTCACACCACACAGTGTACTCTCAAACACATTCACTTTTTCCCCTTTTTTCTTTCATTTGCTCTTGCTTCTGGAATATCTGTTCCAGATATGGCCACCACGGTTGGCTCGCTGTTTAAAAACCTCCGGCTAAGATGCTCGGATTTCTGATTTGGCGCAATGGAGCCCTCTTAACACCCAGGCTGTACAATTTATTAGGGTGATGTGATCAACGAGAAACTACAGGATAACGCACCTGCCTCTATCCAAAGGAAGGATAATCCTAAGAGCCAGGGCTCAAGTGGCCTGAGTCGCTGACATGTAGGGATGGCAGTATAGCAGGTCCTCGGATGCTGGCTCATCGGGATGTCTCCTAGATGATCCCTGTGTCCTTCTCTTCCTGATCTGGCACGAACACGTGAGGATTGGAGTCCTCCCTCTATTTCTCCACCCTACGAAGGTCAAGACCCACAGTGGTCCAGCTCCTCGATTTGGCCACGGGCCGAAATGGGAAACACAGAGGAATTGACTGGCAAGGCCTGCATTCCCGTCCCTCTTTCAATATGTCAGAGCTGGACATTTGGGATTCCTCTGCCCCTTGTCTATCGCCTGTCATCCCACACAGAGCCTTCCGATGGTTGCTTGATGTTTCCTGAATCCTGACTCTTTGTATGAGTTGGGACACTTTTGGTGGTAAATGACTGAAAACCCAACTCAAACTGTTTTTAGAACAGGTTTTTCAGGGGGCGAGGGTGTACTTTTGTTTTGTTTTGTTTTGTTTTGTTTTCTCACTGCTGTGGGAGCATGAGCAGGCCACCGAGTTTGGAAGCCTGGGTTAATAGAAGCAGAGTAGCAGGATTGTTCCGGAAAGGAAAGATCTCAGGAGTTGAAGGCGGTTCTGGCAGGATTCCAAGGGAGGCAGGGAAGCGAGGCCTGGGGACACCTCCAAGGTCTTGAGAGCAAGGGGCAGGTCTCGGGATTGAACTCAAGGAGTTTGTCAAGCTGTGAAAAAGTGGCTCTAGCAGTGGGTCTAGGTGGTCCGAAAAGGGCTCACCCGAGAAAGCCAGCGCACGGAAGAGATCTGAAGACAGGGCAGGCGTGGATCAGGTGAGCGGCTGGGGAAGGCCATTCCTGGCATGCTAGCAAATGCAAAGGGAACAGACTCATATTAAGAAGGAAGCTGTTGGGGTGGGAGGAGGGGGCACCTGGGTGGCTCAGTCGGTTAAGCATCTGACCGCAGTTCAGGTCATGATCTCACGCTTCGCGGTCCGAGCCCTCCGTTGAGCTCTGCGCTAGCAGTGCGGAGGCTGCCTGGGAGTCTCTCATTCTTCCTCTCACTCTGCCCCTCCCCCAAGTGTGCACGCACGCCCTCTATAAATAAATAAATAAGCAAACTTAAAAACGAAAAGAACAAGGGAGTAGCGGGGCACCTGGTTGTTTCCGTTGGTAAAGCATGTCACTCTTGATCTCGGGGTTGTGAGTTTCAGCACCATGTTGGGTATAGAGAGTACTTAGAAACAAAATCTTTTAAAAAAAGAAAAAAGAAAGAACGTAGTGTGGATGAGGTGTGGTGTGAGGCAGGTCCGGGCACGCAGGGTTTTACAGACATCGTGAAGGATTTTGATCTGTTTTCTGAGAGCAAGGGGAGGTGCCTGCAGGATTTCTAAGCACGAGATGTGTGTGCAGGTAGAAGGCTGCTGGATTGCACCAAAGCACACATGAGGAACCACCAAGCATACAGCAGTGGGTGGGAAATGCAGAACGGAGGCAGATTCCAGAATTCTTGCTGGAGGAAGTTCAACGAAACAGGGGCATGGACTGGGGAAGGAGAGGGAGGGTCCAGGGAGAAGGACCTGGGGAAGGGCTAATGGGTTGCTATGAACTAGACGTGCCCGGAAAAGCAAGGACAAATATCATTTGTGCAGCCCACATCCATGCCTCTTTCTGGAAACAGCAGCTCTATTTTCCCCTTGAAACTCTCCCTCTTCTCACACTCCAACCGAGTGGTTTTGGGTGTGGCTGATCTCACCCCCCAGACTGAAAGCTGGGTCTAAGTCAGGTATACCAAGAAAGTACAGGATGCGTACTCGGGACATACTGATCTTCAAATTTTATTCATTATTTATCTGAAATTAAAATGTAACTCGATGTCTTGTGGCGTTTTTTTTTTTTTTTTTTGAAGATTTATTTATTTAAGTCATCTCTACACCCGACCTGGGGCACGAACTCATAACCCCAAGATCACGAGTTGCGTGTTCTACTGACTGAGCCAGTCTGGCACCCCTCAATGTCTTGTATCTTTATTTACTACCTCTGGCAACTCTAGACCCAGTCCTATGAATAAGACGCAGAGGGTTGGTTCGGAAAAGGGCATGATTCCTGAGCCGGGCTGGTGACAGCTCCCCTTTGGGTATGTCACGGAGGTCTCCGCAAAGAGGCTTTCCTATTCCACTCGGTCGCCAAGCTAGAAGACCATAACATCGGTGCAGGAGTGGACCCAAGACCCAGATCTGGCCCATCTGAACATTCCTTTAAATCACAACAGTTGGTTCATGGCTGAACACAAGACCCAAGCAAAGCCAGCAAGAGTCAAGCATGGGACTCGTGATGGAATTATCGGGAAGAGAGATCTCTGTGCTGGAGCTGCTGAGCCGGAAGAATGGAAGCCTGGATCTGCCAGTGGCCATGTGAGGAGGGCAGGCCTGGAGGTGAAGTCAGCACACAAATCATGAGAAACTCTGGAACACTGGAAAGGAACCGAGGGCTGAAGGGGGAGGGGGTGGGGGAGGGGGGGTGGTACTGAGGGAGGGCACTTGTGGGGAAGAGCACTGGGTGTTATATGGAAACCAATTTGACAATAAACTATTTAAAAGAAAAAAGAAAAAACAAAGAAAGTAAAGTCAGCAGAAGCAAAAGACAGAAAGACAGATATTGAGTCTTGTCAATATCACGCATGCCCCTAATATCAGCCAGACCTGACGTCGCCCTGAACTTTTCAGTTACCTGAGCAAATAACTGTCCTTTATGGCTTGAACCAGTTTGACTTGAAATTCTACCCACTTACCTCCAAGAGCACCCTGATTAGGGGAAGACCCTGGTTCAATTTTGTACATGTCGAATTTGAGATGCCTCTGAGGGTAAGGAGGCTGTTGCCATATGGGTCTGAGCTGGAGAGTTACATTCACAATTCCCCTCTAATAGATGGTGATTAAATTCCTCGTGCCTGGAGCCCAAGCTGACACAAAGTAGGGATTCAACGAACATATGAATGAATGGATGAATGATCGAATGAATGCACAAAAGTAGCAGTCTGATTATCCGTTAGTGGACCTTTCAAACAAGAAATTCATGGGCGCCTGGGTGGCTCAGTCAGTGGAGTGTCTGGCTTCGGCTCAGGTCATGATCTCACGGCTCCTTGCTCGTTCGTTTGAGCCTTGCGTCAGGCTCTGTGCTGACAGCTCAGAGCCTGGAGCCTGTCTTCAGATTCTGTGTCTCCCTCTCTCTCTGCCCCTCCCCTGCTCACGCTGTCTCTCTCTCTCTCTCAAAAATAAATAAGACATTAAAAAAAATTTTTAAACCAGAAATTTTGACCAGTCCAGGTAGATGAGACAAATAGAATGAATAGAGCTAACGAAAACATTAGTGAACTGGGTGGGCAAATTTACTTTCCCAGAAGGAAGAATCAAAAAACAAAAATAATAGAAAACATAAAAGAAAAATGTAAGGTACATGGGCGCCTGGCTGGCTCCGTCGGAAGAGCGTGTGACTTTTGATCTCGGTGTCATGAGTTCGACCCCCACCACGCTGAGCATAGAGATTACATAAATAAATAAAACTTAAAAAAAGAAAAGAAAAACATAAGATTCAGAGGACAGAAGTAGAAGTAAAAATATCCAGATACTAACATTTCAAAGAGAAACATAAAAATGAATAGGAGAAAATGTTTGATGACATTTAAAAAAATTTTTTTTAGTTTTGTTTATTTTTTTTGCTTTAAAAATTTTTTCCCCTTTATTTATAGTTTAGTGTCAAGTTGGTTTCCATATAACACCCAGTGCTCATCCCCACAAGTGCCTCCTCCATGTCCATTTCCCCTTTTCTCCTTCCCCACTCCCCCTTCAGCCCTCAGTTTGTTCTCAGTATTCAAGAGTCTCTCATGATTTACCTCCCTCCCTCTCCTTAACTCTTTTCCCCCTTCCCCTTCCCATGGTCCCCTTTAGGTTTCTCCTGTTCCACGTATGAGTGCAAACATATGGTATCTGTCCTTCTCTACCTGACTTATTTCGCTTAGCATGACACCCTCGAGGTCCATCCACGTTGCTACGAATGACCATATTTCATTCTTTCTCATTGCCATGTAGTACTCCATTGTATAGATAAACCACGTCTTCTTGATCCACTCATCAGGTGATGGACATTTAGGCTCTTTCCATGTTTTGGCTATTGTTGACAGTGCTGCTATGAACGTTGGGGTACATGCACCCCTATGCATCAGCACTCCTGTATCCCCTGGGTAAATCCCCAGCAGTGCTATTGCTGGGTCATAGGGGAGTTCTATGGATAGTTGTCTGAGGAACCTCCACACTGTTTTCCAGAGCAGCTGCCCCAGTTTGCATTCCCCCCAACGGTGTAGGAGGGCGCTTTACTTTTGTTTATTTATTTATCTTTCAATTCCCATCCAGGTTAGTTAGCACATAGTGCAATAATGATTTTGGGAGTAGATTCCAGGGATCCATCCCCTACGTACAGCACCCAGTGCTCATCCCAACAAGTGTCTCCTTAATGCCTCTCACCCATTCAGCCCATCCCCCCAACAACCCCTCCAGCAACCCTCAGTTTGTCCTCTGTGTTTAAGAGTCTCTTATGTTTTGTCCCCCTCCTTGTTTTTATATTATTTTTGCCTCCTTTCCCGTATGTTCGTCTGTTTTGTGTCTTAAATTCCACATATGAGTGAAGCCATATGATATTTGTCTTTCTCTGACTGACTAATTTCGCTTAGCATAGCTTCTAGTTCTATCCACATAGTTGTAAATGGCACGATTTCTTTGTTTTCGATTGCTCTGAGACCTTCCATCACTTGCTGTGACCAACCTTCTCTTTTTTTATTAGAAAAAAATTTGAATGTTTATTTTTTGAGAGAGAGACAGAGCACAAGCAGGGGAGGGGCAGAGAGAGAGGGAGACACAAAATCTGAAGCAGGCTGTCAGCACAGACATGGGGCTTGAACTCACAAGCCATGAGCTCATGACCTGAGCTAAAGTCAGACACTTAACCGACTGGGCCACCCATGTCCCCTTTGAAACAGCACACCTGTATCCCTTGGATAAATACCTACTAGTGCAATTGCTGGATCCTAGAGTGATGACATTTTTTAAAAAGATGATTTTACAGGGCGCCTGGGTGGCTCAGTTGGTTAAATGGCCGACTTCAGCTCAGATCATGATCTCACAGTTTGTGGGTTGGAGCCCCGCATCAGGCTCTATGGCAACAGCTCAGGGCCTGGAGCTTGCTTCTGAATCTGTGTCTCCCTTTCTCTCTGACCATCCCCCACTCATGCTCTGTGTGTCTCTCTCTCTCAAAAATAAATAAACATTTTTTTAAAAGATGAATTTACTAAAATTTGTAAAAAGATCAAAAGGCTCCGTTTCCAACCAAGATATAGAATTTTCAGCGGGTCACTGTTCCCACTGCAAGAATTAGAAGGAAAAAACCCCCCAGAAACATTGCAAGAATATCTCTTTAAAGATAGCAGAGAGCTATGAATGCAATGCTATGAATGAATGAAATGAACGAAAATCTCAAAGACAGAAAAGGCTTTCCTTCCTGAGTGAGCAGAGATCACCGCTCACACAGTCTTCCCTGGGGGCAACTGCCAATTGTGGGCACAAAAGCCCAGCTCCGGCAAAGGGATCCTACTGGGAGGAAGAGAAACCAGGGGAGCTGCTGGCGGCCACGATGAGCTGCAGGCTCCCAGAAGGCCCTTAAATAAAGGACAGAGAGTGAAATCATCCGCAGCCTCGTGGTGTTTAGAAGACCAAGTCCGATTCGAGAAAGAGGGCCTGCCTAAAACACGGGATATTTGCCAGATTTTGAAGGTACGTGGGGCAAGAGGCAGGAGAGTGAAGCTCAAAACCTCCAAAACTCAGAATAAAATCTCCCACTGCTCACAGGCTGAGACGGAGAGCTTCCAGACCTGAGGAAGGACCATGCCTGGAAAATGAGGATGAAACAAAGGCAGGTAGAGTCTTGGTAAAACTGGGTCTCATCCCTCGCCTGGTCCGTCCCTTACTAGATAGACATGATCGGATTCTTAGTGCATGAGCCTAAAGGAGTACAGATAGAACATTCTCTGGTGGGAGATAATAAAAGACAATCGTTCTGAGGCACGTGGGTGGCTCAGTCGGTTAAGCATCCGGCTTCGGCTCAGGTCATGATCTCACGGTTTGGGAGTTCGAGCCCCGCATCGGGCTCTGTGCTGATCTCTATCTCAGAGCCTGGAGCCTGTCTTCAGATTCTGTGTCTTCCTCTCTCTCTGACCCTCCCCTACTCATGCTGTTTGTCTCTAAGAGAAAAAAAAAAAAAAGACAATGGTTCTTTGGGTCCAGTACGTAAGAAGTTTAAAAGTTATCTCTCCGTCATAACAAGTAAAAAGGTGAACCACCTGAAAAATAGCAGTTTTTCCTACGTCTGTAAGAGTAGGGAGTTCACAGGGTGCCAGGGGGGCTCAGTCGGTTAAGCATCCGACTTCGGCTTAGGTCATGATCTCATGGTTTGTGGGTTTGATCCCCTCACTGGGCTCTGTGCTGACAGCTCAGAGCCTGGAGCCGGCTTCAGATTCTGTGTCTCCCTCTCTCTCTCTCTCTCTCTGCCCTGCCCCTGCTCATGCTCTGTCTCTCTCTCTCTCTCAAAAAATAAACATTAAAATTTTTTTAATTAAAGAAAAAGAGAAGGGCGGTGACAGCAAGTGATGGAAGGTCTCAGAGTGACAGGGACATGCACAGTGAGTCCCAGAAGTGACCTCACAAACTGAAGAAACAGACACGTGAACACAGAGACTCCAACCCTAGTGGAGCACAGACCCACAGGCTGAAAACTCCGTATCAGGCCGCTCTGGGGTAGGGAAACCTGAACTGTCGGTGACAGCTGATGGGGGCTCAGTGTGGACAGCTCTGAGAGTTAAAATCTCTAGGGAGATGCAGATATGGGGGCCCTGACACTTTTGTAAGTTTTATCTCCAGGAACTCGACCTGGTTCTCACAATATCAGAGAAAAATCCCGTCACTTCTGGCTGGGGGAAGGGGAAAAGCAACCATCTTGAAATATGCCAAGCATTCTGCCCTTCTTAACAAGATTTGCTTTCAAGAGAAGCTATTTAACCAGACCCTAACCTGCTGGGGGTTTTTTCAGAGCCTAACTGACCTGGGGAAAGGAAAATACCCGGGGCGCCTGGGTGGCTCAGTTGGTTAGGCGGCCGGCTTCGGCTCAGGTCATGATGTCACAGTCCGTGGGTTCGAGCCCCGCGTCGGGCTCTGGGCTCTGTGTTGACAGCTAGCTCAGAGCCTGGAGCCTGCTTCAGATTCTGTGTGTCTCTCTCTGACCCTCCCCTGCTCGCGCTGTCTCTGTCTCTCAAAAATAAATAAAAAGCATAAAAAATTTAAAACAAAAAAAAGAAAGGAAAATACCCAACTCCAGACAGTTCTAGCCATGCTGTCCCACCTAAGGGAAGAGAGAGAAACACACACACACACACACACACACACACCACCACCACCACCACCAATAACAACAGCAACGGAGAAGGCACATGTGAAGTTCACCGTCCAGGGATAAAGGCTCACTAACAGCCTGAGACCTAATCATGGGAATATACATGCTTCCTCCTCCCCACCTTACCGCCACATTACCACAGGTGGATCTACAGCAGTTCCTTATTCCCACTATATCGTGCCTGGTTATCAAGGAAAAAATTACAAGGCATACTACAAGGCAAAAAACCAAAAACCAAAAAACCCACTATTTGAAAAGACAGCAAGGACCACATGCAGACATGGCAGGGATGTTGGAATCATCAGACCAGGAATTTAAAACAACTGTGATTAATATGGTAAAATTAGATCCACTAATGGACAGAGCAGACAGCATGAAAGAACAGATGGGCAGTCTACGCAGAGAGATGGAAATCCTACAAAAGAACTGAAAGAAATGCCAAAGCTCAAAAACCCTGTAACAGAAATGAAGAGTGCCTTTGGTGGGTTTATCAGGAGACTTGAAACACCTGAGGAAAGACTCACTGGGCTTCAGGACGCATCAGGAGAAATCTCCAGAACTGAAAAGCAAAGAGAACAAAGATGAAGATAACAAAACAAAATATCCAAGGACTGTTGGACAGCTATAAAAAGTGTAACATATACATAATGGGAAAACAGAAGAAGAAAGAGAGAAAGGAACATAAGAAATATCTAAAACAACAATGACTGAGAATCTCCCCCAACTTAATGGCAGATAACAAACCACAGATCCGTGAAGTTCAGAGAACGCTATTCAGGACAAATGCAAAAACAAAACCTATTCCCAGGCGTATCACACTCGCACTACAGAAAATCAAAAATAAAGAAAAAATTCTGAAATAAGCCAGAGAGGAAAGAAAAACACCTTATTTATAGAGGAACAAAGATAAGAATTACATCCAAATTCTCCTGGGAAACCATATAAACAAGAGAAGGGGGCAGAGTGCGATATTTAAAGCAACAACAGAAAAAAAAAAAACAACCTAGAATTCTGTACTCTGTGAAATTATCCTTCAAAAGTGAAGGAGAAATAAAGACTTCCTCAAACAAAAACTGAGAGAATTTTTTGCCAACACACCTACCACTTCTTTTAAGAAATGTTAAAAAATAGTTCTTCAGAAAGAAGGAAAATAATATAGGTCAAACATTTGAATCTACATCAAGGAAGAATATTGAAGAAAGAATAAGCGAAAGTAAAATAAAACTTTTTTTTTTCTTTTCTTTTCTCTTCTCTTCTTTTCTTTTCCTTTCTTTTCTTCAAAGAGCTTTATTGTGGTGGGGGGCACTTGTGGGGAGAAGCCCTGGGTGTTATATGGAAACCAATTTGACAAGAAACTATTTAAAAAAAAAAAGCGTTATGGTTTCCACGTGGTCCATGGCTTGGGCGAGGACCCCAGGGTGGTTAAAAAGCTGACTCCTGGTTGCAGGGAGGGGCTCGGGTGCCTTGATGCCACGGGGAAGCCAGAGGGGGCCTCAAAGGATGCTGGGCTTCAGAGGCTCCTAGTCACGTTTTAGGGTGAGCGTTTTGAAGAGATACTGGTCCTTGGGGCGCCTGGGTGGCTCAGTCGGTTGAGCGTCCAGCTTTGGCTCAGGTCAGATCTCATGGTTCGTGGGTTCGAGCCCCGCATTGGGTTCTGTGCTGACAGCTAGCTCAGGGCCTGGAGCCTGCTTCAGATTCTGTGTCTCCCTCCCTTTCTGACCCTCCCTTGCTCGCACTGTCTCTCTCCATCTCTCAAAAATAAATAAAAAGCATTTTGAAGAGATCCTGGTCCAGCCAACCCTGGGAACCAGCCAGCCTGCAGATGTGAGTCAGATGGTCACCATCTTGATGAGTTTCACATCCTCATCCGGGAAGTGGTTCTCCAGGAAGTCACACAGATGGGAGTCTGCACAGGCAGAATGCAGGGCATGTAGATCCAAAAGGACCAGATTCAGGTTCTTCTCAGAACCATGGCGGCTTCCATGGCATCCAGGGTTTATCTTGGGACGGTTTCTTCATGTTTCAGAAGTGGAGAGGGCCACCTCGCTGGTTCTGCATCTTCAGGAGGGGCTCAGCACCCTCGTGCTTCTCCTCAGCCAACCTGCAGAAGTGGCCTACAACCTGCAGAGCCACGCTGCTGCCGTCAACGTGGAAGCCCAGAGCGAGCTGGGTGCAGGAGGCCTTCAGATGCGTATTGACCAGGCAGTCAGGGGAATAATTCTGATGAATCTGGGAGCTCATGATTGATTGGTAATAAGGAGCTAAGCTCAAAATAGTGTGTTGGCTGGTCCCAGGGGCAGAGGGGGCCAAGAAGATGGCTCTGAAGGTTGTGACTGGAAAGAAGATTGGAGGGTGGTCAGCCATCCCTTGGTCTGTTCCATCCAAACACTGTTCGAGCAGGAGACAGATCTGCAGGACCGCCAGGCACGCTGCCTCCTTTTCTTATTCTTAGTAAGTTTGTCCAAAGTGACAGTAGTAACAGTCTATTAAATTATATATATATATAGGTTCAAGCCCCTGCTCAGGATTCTCTCTCTCTCTCCCTCTATGCCCCTCTCCTGCTCGTGCACACTCTCTCACCCAAACTAAATAAACTTAAAAAAAAAAGTGAATAGGTGGCAAAGATATAGCATGATATATACCATATGCCATCAAAAGAAAGTAGTAGTAGCTATATCAATTTTAGAGCAGACTTCAAAACAAGGAAAGTTATCAGGGATAAAGAGGGACATTATGTCATGATAAAGGAGTCAGTTGTCCAAGAGGACATAATAATCCTTAATGTGTATGCACCTAATAACAGAGCTTCAAAATATGCGAGGTAAAAACTAATAGCACTGAAAAGAGAAATAGATAAATCCATGTTTTCGCTGGAGACTTCAACCTACTTTTCTCAAAACATGAACAGATCCAGAAAGTATGAAATCAATAAGGACATAGATTAACTCAACAACACCATCAATCAACTGTATGTAATCGACATCTATAGGATATCTAACAGCAGAATACACATTCTTATCTAGCTCACGTGGAATTTTTAGCAGAATAAACCATATTCTGGGCTCTAAAATGCACCCAATAAATTCTAAAGAACAGAAATCAGGTGCACCTGGGTGGCTCAGTCAGTTGAGCGACCGACTCTTTATTTTGGCTCAGGTGATGACCTCATGTTCATGATTTCAAGCCCTACATTGCGCTATACATGAGCAGCATGGACCTTGCTTGAGATTCTCTCTCCCTCTCTCTCTCTGCCCCTCTGTAACTTGCTCTCTCTCTCTCTCTCAAAATAAATAAATAAACTAAAAAAAAATCAGGGCGCCTGGGTTGTTCAGTCGGTTGAGTGTCCAACTTCAGCTTAGATCATGATCTCACAGTCTGTGGGTTCAAGCCCCATGTCAGACTTTGTGCTGATGGCTCTGAGCCCGGAGCCTGCTTTGGATTCTTTCTCTCTCTGTCTTTCTCTCTCTCTCTCTCTCTGCTCCTCCTCCTTGCATGCTCTGTCTCTCTCTCTTTCTCAAAATTCAATAAACATTAAAACAATTTTTTAAGGAATAGAAACCATATGTCTACTCTCAAACCACAGTTAAATTAAACTAAAAATCAATAACAAAAAGTATCTGGAAAACTTGCAAAGTACATGGGAATTAACACACTTCTAAATAACACATTGGTCAAAGAAAACAATCTCAGAAATTAAAAAATATTTTAAACTAACTGAAAATGAAAACACAACTTATTAAAACTTGTGGAATGCAGCAAAAATAGTACTTAGGTGGAAATGTAGAGCACTGAATGTATATATTAGAAAAAGAAGAAAGATCTAAAATCAGTATTCTAAGTTTCTGTTTTAGGAAATTAGAAAAGAAGGGCAAATTAAATCCAAAGTAAGCAGAAGAAAATAACCAATAAGAATTAGAGCAGAAATCAATGAAATTGAAATTAGGAATCAACAGAGAAAAAAACAATGAAACCAAAAACTGATTCTTTAAAAAGATTGATGAAATTGATAAGCCTTTAGCCAGAGGCGAACTGAGAAAAAGCCTCTAACTAAAAATAGAGAGAGAGAAGACACAAATTACTAATATCAGAAATGAAAGAGGAGACATCACTACAGATCCCATGAACATTAAAAAAACAATAAAGGAAAACTATAGCCACCTCTATGGCCACAAATTTGATAACCTATAGGAAACGGACCAATTCCTTGAAAGACACAATGCACTAAAACTCACAGAAGAAGAAATAGATAATCTGAATAAGACTTATCTATGAAAGATATTGAATCAGTAATTAATAACTTTCCAAAACAGAAAATAGCAGGCTGAGATGGGTTCACTGGTGACTTTGAGCAAACATTAAAGGAAGAAATAACACCAATTCTCTACAATCTCTTTCAGAGGATAGAAACAGAGGGAATACTTCATAATTCATTTCATGAAGCTGGCATTTTTCTAATACCAAAACCAAACAAAGACATTGCAGGAAAAGAAAATTACAGGCCAATATCTCTTGGGAATATAGGTGCAGAAATTCTCAACAAAATATTAGCAAGTCAAATTGAACAATTTACAAGAAGAATTATAAAGCACCACCGAATGAGATTCATCCTCGATATGCAAGATTGGTTCAGTATTCAAAAATCAATGTAATTCATCACATCAAATTAAGGTAATTTATCACATATTCAAGTGTTGGCAAGAATGGGAAGAAATTGGAACTATTGGTGGGAATGAAAACGGTATAGCAGTGGTGGAAAATAGTATGACATTTTCTCAAAATATCAAATACAGAGTTATTATATGACCCAGCAATTCCATTTCTGGGTATAGACCCAAAAGAATTGAAAGCAGGGTCTTGAGATATTCACACACCCATATTCATAGCCACATTATTCACAATAGCTAAAATGTGCAAGCAACCCAAGTGTCCACTGACAGATGAGTGAATAAGCAAAATATGGTATATGCATACAATGGGATATATTGTTCGGTCTTTTAAAAAAAAAATTGCAGGGGGGATCGCCTGGGAGGCTCAGTCGGGTAAGTGTCTGACTTCAGCTCAGGTCATGTTCTCACATGAGTTCAAGCTCCACATTGAGCTCTCTGCTGACAGCACAGAGTCTGCCTAGGATTCTCTCTCTCTCTCTCTCTCTCTCTCTCTCTCTCTGCCCCTTCCCAACTTGTGCTCGCTCGCTCTCTCTCTCTCTCTCAAATAAATAAACATTCTTAAAAATTAAAAAATAAAAACTATTTTTAAATGTTTTTAGGGGTGCCTGGGTGGCTCAGTCAGTTGAGCATCCAACTTTGGCTCATGATCTCACAGTCTGTAAGTTCAAGCCCCACATTGGGCTTGCTACTGTCGGCACAGAGCCCACTTCAGATCTTCTATTCCCCTCCCTGTCCATCCCCACTTGCACGTCTCTCTCTCCAAACTAAATAAAACATCTTTAAAATGTTTTTAATTGAGGTATAATTAACATATAACATATTAGTTTCAGGTGTACCACATGATTTGATATTTGTATGCACTGAGAAATGATTACCACAATAGGTCTAATTAACATCTATTCAGGGTTTAAAGGGAAGGAAATCCTGACACCTGCTACAAAATAAGCCAATCACAAAAAAACAAGTACTGTATGATTCCACTTATATTATGTGAGGTAATCAGGGTAGTTAAAGTCATAGAGACAGAAAGTAGAATGGTGGTTGACAGGGACTAGGAGGATGGGAAAATAAGGAGTAATTGTTTAATAGGTAGGGAGTTTCGCGTTTACAAGGTGAATGGGTTACAGAGATGAATCGTGTTGATGGTTGCACAACGTTATAAATTTAATGGATTCAATACCACTGAACCATATACTTAAAAATAGTTAAGATGGTGAGTGCCTGGGTGGCTAGTCAGCTGAGCGTCTGACTTCGGCTCAGGTCATGATCTCATGGTTCATGAGTTTGAGCCGTACATCAGACTCTCTGCTGTCAGCATGGAACCAGCTTTGGATCCTCTGTCCACCTCTCTCTGTGCCCCTCCCTCGTTTGTGTTCTCTCTTCTCTCTATCTCCCTCTTTCTCTCTTTTCAAAAAATGCATAAACATTTAAAAATAGTTAAGATGATAAAAATAGTTAAGACAATAAATTTTATGTTATCTGTGTTTTACCACAATAAAATAATTGAAAAAATTTATAGGAGGAGAACTACATAGCTGATGAAAGATATCAAAGAGCTAAATAAATGGAGAGATAGTCCATGTTCATGGATAGGAAGAATCAATATTATCAAGATGTTAATTTTTTCCCAATTTGGTCTATATATTCAATACAATCCCAGTCAAAATCCCAACAAGTTATTTTATGCATAGCAACAAACTGATTCTAAAGTTTATATGGGGAGGCAACATACCCAAAATAGCCAACATAATATTGAAATAAAACAAAGTTGGAGGATTGACACTACCCAACTTCAAGACGTACTATACAAGAACACTAATCAAGACAGTGTTGCACTGGTGAAAGAGTAGACAACTAGATCAATAGAACAAAATAGAGAGCCCAGAGATAGACCCACATAAATGTAGTCAATTCATCTTTGACAAAGAGGCAAAGGCAATACAATGGATAGAAGACAGTCTTATCAATAAATGGTGCTGGAACAACTGGACATTCACAGGCAAAAAAATAAATCTAGACACAGACTTTACACTCTTCACAAAACTTAACTCAAAATGGATCACAGACCTAAAAGCAAAATGCAAAACCATAAAACCCTTAAAAGATACCATAGGAGAAAATTTAGATGACCCTCATTTTGGCAATGACATTTTAGATTTAACACAAAAGGCACAATCCATAAAAGAAAGAATTGAAAAGCTGGACATCATTAACATTAAAAATTTCTCATTGGGTGTGGAGATTACTTAAAAAGCAAAAATAAAAATTATTTTAAATGTTTAAATTTCTTCTCTATGAAAGAACTATCAAGAGAATGAAAAGATAAGCCATAGACTGGGAAAAATATTTGCAAAATACATATTTAATAAAGTATTGTTACCTAACATATACAAAGAACTCTTAAAACTCAACAATAAGAAAACAAACAACCTGACTAAAATATGGGCCTATCTTAGTCCATTTGGGCAGCTGTAACGGAATATAACAGACTGGGTGGCTTATAAACAACAGAAATTTATTTCTCAGCAGTTCTGGAGGTTAGAAGTCTAAGATCATGAGGACAAGCATAATCAGGCAAGCCCTTCTGGTGAGGGCTTGATGCTCACTTCATCAATAGACATCTTCTCACTGTAACCTCATGGGGTGGAAGGGGCAAGGGGACTATCTGGAGTCCTTTTTATGAAGCCACTAACTCTGTTCAGGAGGGCTCTGTTCTTATAACTTAATAATATCTCAAAGGTCCCACCTCCTAATGCCATCACATTGGGGATTAGGATTTCAACATATGAATTTTGAGGGGATATGAATATCCAGTCTATAGTAGGGCCAAAGACTTTAACAGATGCCAAAGAAGACATACAGTTGTCAAATAAACACATGAAAAGATGCTTCACGTCATATGTTATCAGGGAAATGCAAATTAAAACAACAAGATACCACCACACACCTGTTAGAATGGTAAAAATCCAGGAAAATGACAACACCAAATGCTGACAAGGATGTGGAGAACAGGAACTCTCATTCATTGCTGGTGGGAATGTAAAATGGGACAACCACTTGGGAAGACAGCTCGGCAGTTTCGTACAAATCTAAACATACTTTTACCATATGATCCAGGAATTATGTGCTAGGTATTTACCCAAAGGAATTGAAGTGATGTAGCCTGCATAAGGGTGTTTATAGGACCTTATTCATAACTGACAAAACTTAGAAGCAACCAAGACATCCTTCAGTAGGTGAATAGATAAATAAACTGTGGTGAACCCAGAAAATGCAATATTATTCAGCCCTAAAAAGAAATAAGCTATCAAGCCATGAAAAGACAGAGAGGAACCTTAAATGCATATTACTAAGTGAAAGGAGCCAATCTAAAAAGGTTACATACTGTATGATTCCAACCATATGACATTCAATGGACCTGCAGCAGAAGAGAAAGGGAGTGAGTCACACTCAACATCAGGGGTCTAAGCACAGATACATACGCCCTTCCTAAAATTCATATGGAGTCTTAAGGGGCCCCAAAGAGCCCACACAATATTGAAAAACAAGAACAGAGTTATAGAACTCATACTTTCCAATTTCAAAACTTAAAATAAAATGACAGTAATCACAACAGTATAGTATTGACATATGGAAAGACCGATAGATCAATGGAATAGAAGTGAGAGTCCAGAGAGAAACCTGGAAATCCTGTCAATGGATTTTTGACAAGGGTGCCAAGGAGATTAAATAGGGAAAGAATCATTTCTTCAACAAACGGTGCTGGGACTAAGGGACTTCCAGGTGCAAAGTAATGAATTTGGACCTTTCCTCACATTACATGCAAAAATTAACTCAAAATGGCTCAATGACCTAAATATAAAAGCTAAAACTATAAAACTCTTGGAATAAAACATACAGGGTCATCATCATGACCTTGTACTTGGCAATGGTTTCTTACATATGATTCCAAAGGCACAAGGAACAACAATAAAAAAAAGAACAAATTAGACTTCATCAAATTTTTTTAAAAATAAAAAAAATCGTCAAGAAGGTGAACAGACCATAGAATAGCAGAAAATATTTGCAAATCATGTATCTGATGAATCTGGTATTCATAATGCTCAAAGAACTCTGATAACTCAACCACAAAAAGAAAATACTCAGTTAAAAAATGAGCACAGGACTTGAATAGACATTTCTCCCAAGAAGATATACAAGTGGGCACACAGCACATGAAATGATGCTCAATGTCCTTAGGTAAATACGGATCAAAACCATAATGAGATACTTCTTCACACCCACTAAGGTGACTATCATCATAAAAACAGAAAATAGTCCAGTGTTGGTGAGGACACGGAGAACTTGGAACCCTCCTATAGTACAGGTGGGAATGTAAAATGGTACAGCCATTGCAGAAGACAGTTCGGCAATTCCTCAATAGTTAAATATGGTAGTACCGTATCACCTGGAAATTCCACCCCTCGGTGGATTCTCTAAAGTGAAGACGTTCAAACAAAAGCGTGTATACGAATGTTCACAGAAGCACTATTCATGGTAACCAAAAGGTGGAAACAACCTGAAAGTCTGTCTCTGATGAATGGATAAATAAAACGTGGTATAGCCATACAATGTAAAATTGTTCAGCCTTAGAAAAGAATGAAGTATTGATATATGTTACAACATGGATGAATCTTGTTTTAAATTTTTAAATATTTATTTATTATTGAGACAGAGAGAAACAGAGCATGAGTAAGGGAGGGGCAGAGAGAGAGGGAGACACAGAATCTAAAGCAGGCTCCAGGCTCTGAGCTATCAGCACAGAGCCTGATGTGAGGCTTGAACCCATGAATCGTGAGATCATGACCTAAGCCGAAGTTGGCCGCTTAACCGACTGAGCCACCCAGGCACCCCAACAACATGGATGGTCTTAAAAATATTGTGCTAAATGAAAGAAGCCAGACAGAAATTATATCATATTATATGACTCCATTTTTGTGAAATACTCAGAATAGGCAAATGCAGAGAGACAGAAAATAGAGGCAAACTCTGAATTGTCAGAATTCGGAGTGATTGCTTGATGGATACAAGGGTTTCCTTTTGGGGTGGCGAGAATATTCTGGAACTAGATTGTAAGGATGGTGTCATACATTGTGAGTGTACCAAATACCACTGAATTATGGGCTTTAAAATGGTTAAAATGGTGAATTTAATGTTTGTGTATTTTAGAACAATGTTTGGCATGTTTTTAAAGGAAGTCTCAAAAGGAAGCGCTAAAGGAGGAGAATCCAGCTTCTCAATAAAGGCAGGTTGACAGGTTAGCTTTTCTGTGGTCTCTGTTTCAAGATGGCTGCCACAGCTTTAGAGCTTCCCATCCTCACAGGACAATACCATTTTCTTAGGGAAGAAAACACTCCCAAGAGCCCTCCAGAGACTGTCCCTTAGCATCTCATTGGCTAGAGCCTCATCATATGCAGACCCATAAACCAGAAACTACGAAAGAAATAGGATTCTGGTGCTCAGGTTAGACCAATTACGGTTCATCTGAGGCTGGGCACAGGGCTGTCCTTCCCTTAGCACATTGCCGCTGAAGAGAATTTGTACTCTGTTCGCAAGAACAAAGAGGCTCATAGCTACTTGATAGCCGGGCGGTGGGGTATGCTACACCCTTCTTCTGTAATAATACCATCCCACAGACACTTTGGAAACTCACATACATAACGCTCAAAAATGTAGTTCAAATGGGATGTAAGAGTCACAGTGATGGTTCAAGGATGGGTGTATGACCTACTGTCGCTAATAGGAGGCGTCCTCTTAATGTTTCTGTAATTTACTGGACAAGATGTATTTAGTCTCTGTTGAGCTTGCTAAACTACCAGATTATAAACCTGAGGTGGCTATTGATGTGAAATGTTGGGGGCTGGGAGCAGACAGTCAAGAAAAAATTCTTGAGACACCTTTGGTGCAAAAAGGGTGGTTTGATTAGAGCATGGAGGACAGAACCCGTGGGCAGAAAGAGCAGCACTGGGGTCATGAGGAGTGACTGGGAGAGGGCTAGGGAGAGGGTAAGTCTCTAAAGAATTTGGAAGCAAGGTTTCTAGGACCTTGAGGGGTCATTTATTACTGTCTAGTAAACGCTTAGTCATGAGACCCTTCAGATGTTTATCAGTGGCCCATATATTTGGAGGATGATTGCTAACATACATCTTGGGGTAGACGGGTGGGTAAAGATAAAGGAAGTTTCCAAAGCAATTTTTCTACAGAATCCTGGACGTTGGGCTAATGTCAAGGCAGGACTGACTTTTGCCTCTAACCAACGATGAACATTGAGACAGCTAAGCTCCCAGAGGAAGGTCACTCTGCCTGACTCAAGTACTTGCCAATGGTCTGTAAGTTGTAAGAAAGTTTAATTTCTTTACCTTTTGCCTTTTTTCTCCACATCATTCCCCGCTGAACTACTGTGATCCTTAAATCTTTAAGGTTCCTGAGGGCGGAAGGTCTCATCTTCTGTAACTTCTTCCTGCTGAATCGGGGTGTAGAGACGTCCCTACTTATGGGTCAACATTGGTCAGTTGGCAACTTCTACATACAGGAGTTACGAAAGGCGGAAAGTATGGATCTTCCTGAGTGGAAAAGCTCATCTGCTGGTTTGGAGTTATGGCAGTGAAGGAGTCTTGGCACTCAGCAGAGAGACGTGGGAGAAAACAGCAAAACATAATCAGAATAACAAAAGGAAAAAGAAACACAAATAGGAGTCCTTTGATTGTTAACAAAAATCTTTCTCCAGTCCAGGAATTTAACCAATCATTAAAGGAAAGAGAGGGACCATTTAAAGTGCCAGCTGAAGTATTCCCGTCAGTTAGAACCCCAGAAATATTTCTGTGGGGATCTAGAATGTATACAGGGCATTCTGGCTTTATGAGAGCACAAGTTCCGCCTTGTGCAGCAGAGAAAACATCTAATCCCATTCTGTTTCATAAAACTGTTCTCCACATTTGTGTTACTTCAGCATTTAATAGAGAAATGCTATTTTGAGTGTCATTTAGGGCTTTGACCATGCAGTTATTAAGAGCTTCCGTGTGCTAAACAGCATCCTCCAGTCCTAACGAGGAAATAAAGGTGGATATTAGGTGGTCATACCAATGAAACACAGAATGTGTCCACCGTTATGTTTAAATGTGGAAGGCTGGCTGGGTTGGTAATGGTTTTAATAATGCATCCGTGCACCCAGGCAAAACCCAGAGTAGGGCAGTCTATCCAGCCTGGGGGGAGCCATGGCCACAGGTTAGAGCCACATAGCCATTGGGTCCTGTTAGGAGCCAGCCATCTGATTCTAGTCCTCCTTGAGCCGCAGTCAGGAGATTAGGGCCATTTGGTTTTGGAGGGCCACCTTTTGAATTTGTGGGTGGCTATGAGCTGCTTCTGGATAAAGATGGCTGCCGTAGCTGTGGCTCAAGCCTCTATTTGCAGTTTTACATCAGTAGAAATGGCTCCTAGGACAAATATTGCTAAGGGATAACACCAATCAACAAGTTCTCTCTCTTTGGGGCACGTGGGTGGCTCAGTCGGTTGAGCAGCTGACTCTGGCTCAGGTCATGATTTCCTGGTTCATGAGCTTGAACTCTGCATCAGGCTTGCTGCTTCAGATCCTCTATCCTGCCCCCTCTGACCTTCCCTCTCTCTTTCCCTTTCTCTCTTTCTCCCTCTATCTCTCCCAAAAATAAATAAGCCTTGGGGCACCTGGGTGTCTCAGTTGGTTAAGTGTCCGGCTTCAGCTCAGGTCATGATCTCACGGTTCGTGGGTTCGAGCCCCGCGTTGGGCTCTGTGCTGACAGCGCAGAGCCTAGAGCCTGCTTCAGATTTTGTGTCTCCCTCTCTCTCTCTGTCTGCCCCTCCCCTGATCACACTGTCTCTCTCTGTCTCTCAAAAATAAATAAATGTTAAAAATTTTTTAAAATAAATAAGCCTTAAAAAAAAAAAAGCAGCCCTCTCTCTTTGAAGTCCAGCCTTAACAATATCCTAATTACAAGGAAGCACTGGAGGTTAGGAGATGGCTTGACTCAGGAGATACGGGCATTCCTAAGGGCATCCTCTAATCCAGTTATAAGGAAAGTGGGGCCGTTCATTATCTCCACGAGTCATAGTTAACCCCCTGGTGCGGAGTACTCTGGCTTTTAAGGAGTGATTTTGTCATCCTAGACACACAGAATTGGTCAGGGCGAGAGTAGAGTTATACAGTTGTCGGGAAATTCATCCCATTTTCCAGCTGCTCAAATAATCATATGCCCATGGAGTCCCATCCTCATTCCCAGAGAATAAGAAGCACGAAGATTGTCTATACAGGAGCCATTGTGGCAAGTTCTTGGAAGTTTAAGTTGTCTACCTTAGGCAAACAACAAACATTCAAAAGCAATCAGAACTAGAATTTAGCATTTGCAAAGGTGTGTTATTGAAACATAATTTTTCAGGGCGCCTGGATAGCTCAGTCCATTAGACATCTGACTCTTGATTTCAGCTCAGATCTTGATCTTAGTTTTGTAAGTTCAAGCCCCATGTTGGAAGGTTGGATTCTGCACTAGGCAAGAAGCCCACAGAAAGAAAGAAAGAAAAGAAAGAACAAACGAAAGAAAGAAAGAACGAAAGAAAGAAAGAAAGAAAGAAAGAAAGAAAGAAAGAAAGGAAGGAAGGAAGGAAGGAAGAAAAGAAAAGAAAGAAAGGAGGGAAGGAAGGAAGGAAGGAAGGAAGAAAGAAAGAGAAAGAAAGAAAGAAAGAAAGAAAGAAAGAAAGAAAGAAAGAAAGAGAAAGAAAGAAAGGAAGAAAGAAAGAAAGGAAGAAAGAAAGAAAGAAAGGACGGAAGAGAGGGAGAAAGAAAGAAAGGAAGAAGAAAGAAAGAAAGGAAGGAAGGAAGGAAGGAAGGAAGAGGGAGAAAGAAAGAAAGGAAGAAAAAGAAGAAAGAGAAAGAAAGAAGGAGGAAGGAAGAGAGAAAGGAAGAAAAAAAGAAAGAGAGAGAAAGGGAAGAAGAAAGAAAGAAAGAAGAAAGAGAAAGGGAGGGAGGAAGAAAGGAAGAAAAAGGGAGAAAGAAAGAAAGAAGAGAGAGGAAGGGAGGGAGGAAGAAAGAAAAGGAGAAAAAGAGAGAGAAAGGGAGGGAGGGAGAAAGGAAGAAATAAAAGAAAGAAAGAGAGAGAGAGAAGGAAGGAACAAAGGAAGGAAGAGAAAGAGGATTTTTCTCTTTATAATCACCCTTATTTCCAGAGACAGCCAAATCAAGACTAACTCGTTTGCAAAACAAGTCCAAATTTAGCAAACCTGGCCTTATTATTTACATCAGCTCAACAAGAATAGTGACTGGTCATATAGATCTTTTAACAATCTGTTTTGCTAGAACTTTTCACAAGGAATCTAGATTGAACTTTTAGTAGCCCCGCTAGGCCAGAAGCCAAGCCAAGTACTTACCATGAGACATGCCTACAATACTTGTAGATTTGGGTGAATTCCTCTTCTCGAGGTCCCCCAAATATCCTGAGGTTCCTGCACCTGCCAGGAAGTGACCTTCTTTATTCACCTGGTAAGAGTGTTGGGAACTCTTGTAAGCAAAGTAGCAGGCCAACATTTCCAGGAGGCTTTATTGGTTCCATAAGGTCAATCTTAATTCCTTAAAGCTGTCTGGTCATCTGAATGTGTGCGTGTGTCTCAAATATGACATTCCAGTCAAAGCCTTGGTAAAATAACCAATGCTTCCAACGGCGTCTTTTTGCAAGAACAAATTCTTATTGAACTTATGCCAGTAACTATGAATGCCATGGAGGAAAGAATACTCACTGAGACTTTTCTGAATTCTAGAGGGTTCAAGTAGAGAGGAAAGCTAAAAGCTTCAACTCATTCGTAAACGAATATGTTATCATATTTAAGTCATAGATATCTTAAGAGAAAATTCCTTAATCGAGAAAGCAAACATTAGAGAACCAGCAATATTTGAAATAAGAGCACAAAACTGTAAGCATCTTCCTCAATGTCCCGTGTTACTAATTCTTGTTCAGTTTGAAGGCAGCTTTTTCGTTCTGGAAATTCTTACTATTTTAGTCTCATAGTCTTAAAGATATTTTAAAAAACCTATTGTCAAAAGCCCTTCTTATGAATCTCCTTGAAAGTGAAACTCATTTTGCAAGAGCATCAGAACAATAACTATAAATGACAAAAAAATCTTAGAAATGGACATTGTTAACGATCTGATATGAGAGTTCATTATGATGTAACAGACAAGGAAATTCAGTTATTTCTGTGATACAAACATAGAAACTGGTTTTTCTGCGCAAAGAGAAAACTTTATTTACATTTTCTTATCGAGGGCAGACAAACAATCCAAGAAAACATTGTCTTTTTAATAGACAGAAAGTAGAATTTTAATCATATACCAATGCATTTGTTTTGAGAGAGAGAGAGAGAGAGAGAGAGAGAGAGAGAGAGAGAGAGAGAGGGAGAGAAAGCACCAGCAGGGGAGAGAGGCAGAGGTAGAGAGAGAGCATCTTAGGCAGGCTCCATGCTCAGTGCAGTGCCCAACACAAGGCTCTATCCCACAACCCTGGGGTCATGACCTGAGCCCAAATCAAGAGTCAGATGTTCAACTGACTGAGCTATCCAGGCGCACCTATACCCATTTATTCTTAAAATCCATTTATTTTGAGGCACCTGGATGACTCCATTGGTTAAGTTCCATTCTTGATTTCGGCTCAGCTCATGATCTCACAGTCATGAGATGGAGTCCCAAGCTGGGCTCTGCGCTGGGAATGGAGCCTGTTTAAGATTCTCTCTCTCTCTCTCTCTCTCCCTCCCTGCTCCCGCCCCACTCATTCTCTCTCCCCCAGTCTCAAAAATAAATAAATAAGTAAAATAAATAAAATAAGATAAAATCCATGTACTTCAACATTAATCCATCCTGACCATACATAAAATTCCTTGCCAATGATTTCCCTTTACAAAACTTCTACAATTTTCTTTTGCATTCAGATTTTGCCCCAGAGTCATTTCTCTCCAAACAACCAGTTTCATTTTAGGACAAAATTACTTTCTTATTGCCTCAACAAAAATGTGTTCCCAATAGAAACCTTAGAAGTAGACCTGCAACTATATGGTCAACTAATCTTCAAAAAAGCAGAAAAGAATACCCAGTGGAAAAAAGACAGTTTCTTCCACAAATGGAGTTGGGAAAACTGGACATCCACATTCAGAAGAATCAAACTGGACCACTTTCTTACACCATTCACAAAAATAAATTCCAAATGGATGAAAGACCCAAATGTGAGATGGGAAATCATCAAAATCCTAGAGGAGAACACAGGCAGCAACCTCCTTGACCTAGGTCCCAGGTCATCTTACTAGACATGTCACAGAAGGCAAGGGAAACAAAAGCAAACTCATATGAGCTACTGGGACTTTGTCAAGATAAAAAGCTCCAGGGAGTTCCTGGGTAGCTCAGTTGGTTAAGTGTCTGACTCTTCATCCAGGCTCACGTCATGACATCACAGCTCCTGGGATTGAGCCCTGCATCAGGCTCTGTGCTGACAGTGTGGAGCCACTTGGAATTCTTTCTCTCCCGTTCTCTCTGCCCCTCCCCTGCTCTCTCTCTAGCGCGCGCTCTCTCGCTCTCTCTCAAAATAAATAAATAAACTTAAAAAAAAAATTCTACACAGAGAAGGAAACAATCAACAAAACTAAAAGAAAGCCTATGGAATGGGAGAAGATATTTGCAAATGACATATCTGATAAGTGGTTAGTATCCAAAATATATAAGAACTTATCAAACTCAACACTCAAAAAACACAAACAGTAAAAAAAAAAAAAAAAGGCATAAGACATGAATAGACACTTTTCCAAAGAAGACATCCAGACGGCTAACAGACACATGAAAAGATGTTCAATACCACTCATCATCAGGGACCGACAAATCAAAACCATGGTGAGATACCACCTCACACCTGTTAGAACGGCTAAAATTAACACAAGACTCAACAGGAATTGGTGCGGATGCAGAGAAAGGGGAATGCTCCTGCACTGTTGCTAGGAATGCAAACTGGTGCAGCCACTCTGGAGAGCAGTATGGAGTTTCCTCAAAAAACTAAAAATAGACTGCCCTATGATTCAACAATTGCAGTATTAGGTGTTTACCCAAAGAATACAAAAATACAGATTTGAAGGGATACGTGCATCCCAATGTTTAGAGCATATTATCAACAATAGTCAAACTATGGAGAGAGCCCAAATGTCCATCGGCTGATGAATGCATAGAGAAGATGTGGTGTATATATATATATATATACACACACTACTCAGCCATCAAAAAGAATAAAATCTTACCATTTGCGATGACGTGGATGGAGCCAGAATGCATCGTGCTAAGTGAAATAAGTCAATCAGAGAAAGATAAATATCATATGGTTTCATTCATATGTGGCATTTAAGAAACAAAACAGATGAACATATTGTGGGCGAGAGAAGGAAGGGAAGCAAACTGCAAGAGAGTCTTAACGACAGAGAACAAACTGGAGGTCGCTGGAGGGGAGGTGGGGGGAGATGGGCTGGATGAGGGCCGGGTACTAAGGAGGTACCTGCTGGGATGAGCACTGGGTGTTGAGTATAAGTAATGACTCACTGAATCCTACTTCTCAAACCAATACTGCCCTGTATATTAACTGACATTTAAATTTTAAAATAGTAAGATAAAAATGTATTCCCATTCATTACATCTTTCTTACACATTTTCTACTTTCCTACACACAGAATCGCTTCCCTTATTTCCATCAGTCTTAATTACATTTAGCAGAATTTTAACTCTTAGAAACCTGAGTCTCCAGTGAAAACTAAGTAGTAACCAAGTGTGAACTGTTACACTAGAATTCTTTGGGTTGGCAAATTTATGTCAGTTAAACACAAAGCATGTTTTCCAACAGGTTCCAGTATCCTTACTTTCTTTGCAATAAAAAATCAAAAGCAGATAAACCTTATGTTCAGTAATCAATGCTTTAATATTGTATCTCCTTTGGAAAAGACTTAGATGTCCAATGAATTCAATCCAATTTATCATCCAAGCAAAGCTTAAGGTTACCAAATACTATCTTTACAATTACCCAAGAGAGCTTTAAGACAGACCAAATCAACCATCATTTTAAGTCATAGTTTTGCCGACAAATTGCAACAGAGATAACATGAGCTTATTTGACCTTCAGTAAGCCAGGGTAGAATAAAAATTTCATATGTAATGCCGGTAACTCTGAAGACATGTCGATCGTAATTAAGCCAAAACCTTAAATTAGTTTAAGTACTGAGTTATGTTCCACCTAGGTCCACTAAAAAATCAATTTGTTCCCCATTGTCAGCTTTGACCTGGGACACCGGTGGGGAAATCTGAAGTGGATTGTGTAAATCCAAGGGTCTTTGCTCCTTAATAATGAGGGGAGAAGGAGCAGGAGACAGGGTGCCAGAGGCACCAAGGATGGTATAGGAGCCAGTCACACGGGCATCACCCAAAGGGTGCAGAAACAGGAAGAGAGGGAGGAGGAGGCAGAAGATTCGAGGTGCTGCCAGAGGGCAGAGAAAGAGGATTCCTTGTTCTAAAGTTTGTCAGCTCGAACAGATGAGCAGATGACATGTTTGTTTGTTTGTTTTTTCCCTCAACAAGTGGAATTAGGCAGTCCATGCTGGGCCAGAGAACACAGGAAACTTCCCTGAAACAAAGGGAGTTTCAGCAGCTGCTTAGGAATATTCCTTAAAGTCCCTGGTCTGAGGTAGACTAACCACACTTGGCTCCAATTATCATAGTCACGAACCTGGGAAATGAACGTGGGAGAAGCCCCCACATCTATCAGGAGAAAGAACAGTGAAAAAGGGTCAGCATCCCCTTTGTTTGGCCCCTAGATGAGGGCCCGTGTCTCCTCCAGCAACCTGGGTTCTATCAGAAGGAGGCCTATTTAATTATCATCCAATATGTCAGGAGGAAGTTTATTGGCCTGGTTTGTGGCCAAACACATTTTGCAAGGGGACCTTAGGTTGGGGTCATGATTTAGGGCCATGACGGCCTGGACATAGGGCATCTGGGTCCATTTGCCCTCTTTCCTGCAGGAGAGATCAGACTGATAGATCATACGAAGACCATGCAGTGTTACAGAAGATCAGACTTTTCAACTTTTACAATCCGAATTATTTCCAGTGGGTTAAAAGGCATCCCAAGGAAGAGTCCTTGAGAAGAAAAGCAGCAGCCTAGAGAAGGTCCATTACCAAGACAACTCCCCCTGACTCCGGGGTGGCATCGCACATGCAGGGTATGTCAGAGGTTCCTGGTGTCAAAGCGACCCAAGGCATCCCTCAAATGAAATCACTATTGATCGCGGTCCTGGCAGAAGGGATCGCCAGTACCCCCGCTTCCCCATTGCACCCTAGGCCACAAATGGGTGCCGGTGAGCGGACCGAAATACTGTGCTGTGTCATGGGTGAAGAACCTGCCGTTTTTAACTCATGGGAAACACTAGAAAAGTTATACGGAGGAAAATTACCCAATTTTTCAATTTAAGACGTTAGTAGGGGACACTGACGGAAAACGGTAAGGATAGAAATGAATCATGGTTGAAGCAACGTTCCAACACACGTGGTCTTCATGGCCGACCTCACTAGGAAATCATCCGGGTTGGGCTTTAATGCAGTTGGGTACTGGTTTTGGCTGGCTCTGAGCAGAGCTCTCGAGGCCAGAAGCAGCTAGGTCAAGGCTGTCACGTTAGACCAATGAGGAGGATACCTCACACGGAGTCCTTGAAGACTGGCAGCCGTCCCGGTGACTGAGGTGGCTGTCCCATGCCCAAGGGCTTTGTGTAAGGACAGAATAAAGAGAAGAAAGCACATTTCTGGGTCTCACTGCCATCCTGGACATGGTACTAACTTCCAGCAAAAGGCTGGAGGCTCTTTCCTTCCCCTAGAGCGGCCACAGCTACAGGACTGCAGCCTGAGCAATCGACGAGACAGTGTTCCAGTAAGACCCATACTCCTTGAGAAGCCCCTGAACTGAAAGTAAAGAAAGAGAAGAGAAAGTAGTCACCAAGTTTGCACCACGGCTCGAAGTCCAGATGAGAAGACTCAGGCTGCACACTGGGCACCAAAATGATGTGAACTTTGGGGTCGACAGAGCGAACAGTCAGGAGTGAATTCTTGAGATGTTTTTGGTACCAAAAGGAGGGCTTTATTAAGACACAGCAAGGGGCGCCTGGACGGCTCAGTCGGTTGAGCGTCCGCCTTCGGCTCAGGTCATGATCTCGCAGTTCGTGGGTTCGAGCCCCGCATCGGGCTCTGTGCTGACAGCTCAGAGCCTGGAGCCTGTCTTCGGATTCTGTGTCTCCCTCTCTCTGCCCCTCCCCTGCTCACGCTGTCTCTCTCTGTCTCTCTCAAAAATAAATAAAACATTTAAAAAAAAAAGACACAGCGATAGGACCCGTGGGCAGAAGAGCTGCTCTGAGGTTGTGAGGAGCAACTGATTATATACTTTCAAGTTGGGAGGGGGTTAGGGATTGCGTAAACCTCTAAGGAATTTGGAAGTTTCCAGGACCTAGAGGGGCTAGCTGTTGTTCGGGACCTTGGTCTAGTTAACTCTTAGTCATGAGACCCCTCGGATGTTATCAACGGGACCGTAAGTTTAGAGGATGATTCCTAACATCTATCTTTGGGGACAGGGATAGAGATAAAGGAAGTTTCCAAAAGGATTTTTTACAGGATCCTGGAAGTCAGGCTAATGTCAAACTAAATTTTCATTTTGCCTCTAGCGACACATTAACACTGAGGCCGCTAAGCTCCTTGAGGAAGGTCACTCTGTCTATCCCAAGTATAAGGAAGTTTAATTTCTTTTTCTTCTCCCTTTGTTCTCTTCATCAGCTATGATGTTCAACTTTGCCACCACGTAGTGGATTCTGCCTGAAAACAAACCCCATGCAGAAGACCAAAGCTGAAGATGGAGAGAAACGCCATTCCTGGAAATATCACGTGCGCTCCTGATTCCAGCGATGCCTGAAGCCAGTGTGGCTCAGGGATTTTCTGACACATGGGCCAATGCTTTCTCTTTTTCACCTGACCCACTCTGCATTTGGTTTCTATCATCTGCAATTGAAAAGCCCTAAATGATACAGGAAACAAGCAGGAGCCAGATCGTGAAAGACGCGAATGCGAGGCTATTAAGTTTGGAATTTCTCCCGGGGTAACTCGGAACCACGGATGGGTTTTAAGCAGGGGAAACACATGGTCCCTCTTATAGAAATTGTGGGGCCCATTCCTGTGCCCCAGGCTGAAACCAGGTCCACTCCCTTATCCTGGTCCTCGGGTCCCTAGACTCCATCACTATCAACTTTATCGGAGGCAGACTATAAACCAAAAGACTTTAACGAGTGCTGGTACCAAGCAGCCAATAAAAGTAGGTGTGTGGGCAGGGCGCCTGGGTGGCTCAGTCGGTTAAGTGTCAGACTTCAGCCCAGGTCATGATCTCATGGTTCATGAGTTCGATCCCCATGTCTCAGGCTCTGTGTTGACAGCTCAGAGCCAGGAGCCTGCTTCAGATTCTGTCTCCCTTTCTCTCTGCCCCTTCCCCACTCAGGTTCGTTTTCTCTCTCTCTCTCTCTCTCTCTCTCTCTCTCTCTCTCTCTCTCCATAATAAATACACATCAAAAAAATAAACAGAAAAAACGTCTTTTTAAAAAGTAGGTATGGGGGCACATAAGTGGCTCAGGTAGTTAGCTGGCTGAGCATCTGACCTCGGCTCAGGTCATGATCTCACAGTTTGTGAGCTCAGCCCCACATCAGGCTTGCTGCTGTCGGCACAGAGCCTGCTTCAGATCCTCTGTCCCTCCCCTGCTTGTTCTCTCTCTCTCTCAAAAATAAATAAACATTTAAAAAAAAGTAGATATGGATTGGGGCACCTGGATGGCTCAGTGGGTTAAGCATCCAACTCTTGATTTCGGCTCAAGTCATGATCTCAGGGTTTGTGAGATTGAGCCCATTGGGCTCCACCACTGACAGCCCAGAGCCTGCTGGGGACTCTTTCTCTCCCTCTCTCTCTGCCCTTCCGTCACTTGTGCGAACGTGCATGCTCTCTCTCTCTCTCTCAATAAATTTTTTTAAAAAGTATGCATGGATTTATGATGAACCCAGGCAATGGAGGACTTTTATCCGAAAAGGTAAGTTGAGAGCCATGCAAATAGGCACGGGGGATGTCTTTTTAGATACATAATTATACTTCGAGAAACTTCGAGAGCGGGGGTTGAAAGATGTGCTTACTTAAGAAGAAACCTAACAGGGGAACCAGCAGGCTCTGCAGCTTTTGCTCTTCCAAATGAGTTAAAATTGGTGGGTTCACCACACTCATGTCTGCTCTGGGTTTCAAAGGCCATTCATCACCCAGGGCTTCTGGCCACACAGGAAGCGAACATCAGTGACCTTCCAGCTGAAGCCCAGGCCCCACTCTAGACAACAGGATGCAGGAAGGAACACAGAAGCAAAATCTCCTCCCGTGGAACGGGGTGGAGTCTTCCTTAGGAAGAAAGAAGTTGTCTTACTCAGAGACAGAGAAGGAAGTTCATGTACATATGCAGGACTGGAAAGCAGTCAGAAGAGGATCATCCCTGAAGATGAAGCTGGAATGAGTCTCAAGTCATGTAGTACTTTCCTGTGTGGATACAAGGAAGGTTCGAATGAGCCAGAATTATAATCTTTGGTCATTTCGTAATGTAAATGCCTCCTGAAAATGGTCTAATTCAGTGTTCTGCAAACTTGTTGTAAGCACAGGATTCATCTACAGGGCTTGTTACCAATATAGATTCCTGGATCCTTCTAGAGATTCTGATCTTGTAGAAAGAGGGGATAGCTGTTGTTTATACCCTTTCGGTATCCTTCACCCTGTCTTTGGTATCCTTTGGGGGAACAGGAGAGACGAATAAGTACACATTATTTGTTCATCACCCCCATCCCTATTGGTCAACGATGTTTCTGTAGGCCACCCACTTTTAGGATTCACGTGTGTTAGTGCTGAGTAAGGTCCCACAAATGTCCCACACTGAGGGATCAGAGAAACCCCCAGCAAGAAGTGGAAGGTACAAGGTGGTGCGGGGAAGGGGCAGTCAGGCTGTGCCTACATCAAGTTCACAACGCCTGCATAGAACTGGTTGTAGCTCAGGGCACCTGCGTGGCTTAGTCGGTTGAGCGTCCGACTTGGGCTCAGGTCATGATCTCATGGTTCACAAGTTTGAGCCCCACATCCAGTCTCTGTGCTGACAGCTCAGAGCCTGGAGCCTGCTTCCTATTCTGTGTCTACCTCACTCTCTGCCCACCCCCATCCCCCATTCATGCTTTGTCTCTGTCTCTCAAAAACAAATAAACATCAAAAAAATGTTTTAAAGACCTGGATTAGCTTGGAAACAAGGTATGACTGAGATTTGAAGTAACGCACAAGAGAGTTCCTGGGAAGTCTGCTTCCAGAATTCTCAGCTCCACTCCATTCAGTCCGGTCCGTTACAAGAGGATTCATGGAATAAGTTATATCCATTATCTTTCTCATTTATCTATTCCCTTTTCAATTTCTCTAACCCACACCCAGCATTCTGCTTACTCAGTAAGTGACCCTGAAGTCACTAAGCACCACCATCAGTAAGCGGTAGCACTAGTGGGGATTTGGACCCACACAGATTGTCTCCAAGCTTGGGATTTTACCACTACAACGCCTACAGAACAACGTCAAGGGAAATTTCAGGGTAGGTGGCGTCCAAATTCAGTGAGAAAGAAAACCAAAACTGCTAAGAGATGTCTGCCACAATCATGGAGGTAGGTAGATAGACCCCCAAAAGCACAGCACACCAAGGGGAAAACAGATACGTTGGCTTATATCAACATTAAAGACATCTGTGCTGCAAACAATACCTTTAAGAGCAGAAGGAGGGGCTCCTGGTGGCTCAGTCAGTTGGGCATCTGACTCTTGATTTCAGCTCAGGTCATGATCTCATGGTGTGTGAGCGAGAGCCCCACAGAGGGCTCTATGCTGCCAGCACAGAGCCTGCTTGGGATTCTCTCTCTCTGTCCGCCCCTCCCCAGCTTACACGCATACATGTTCCCTCTCTCTCTCTCAAAATAAAAAATAAACCCCTTTTTATAAAAGAAATGTAAGAGAGAGAGAATAAAAGGAAAACCCACAGAATTGAAAATATTCTGTGAGAGAAAGGTCTAGTATTCAGAATATATAATGAACTCTTACAAACTCAACAATACAAAGACTCAGAAACCCAATTTAAAAATGAGTCAAGGAGGGGTACCTGGGTGGCTCAGTCGGTTAAGCGTCTGGCTTCATCTCAGGTCATGATCTCACAGTTCGTGGGATCAAGCCCCACGTCGGGCTCTGTGCTGACAGCTCAGAGCCTGGAGCCTGCTTCAGATTCTGTATCTCCCTCTCTCTCTCTGACCCTCCCTTGCTTGCACGGTCTCTCTCTGTCTCTCAAAAATAAATAAAAAATATTAAAAAGATTTTTTTTAATTAGTCAAGGAATTGAATAGGCATTTTTCCAAAGAAGATATACAATCATGGAAAGACGCTGGGGTGAATGGCTGACTCAGTTGGTAGAATGTACAACTCTCGATCTCAGAGTCGAGAGTTTGAGCCCTCTGTGGGAGGTTAGAATTTACCTTAAAAAAATGTTTAACATTATTAGTCATTAGGGCAATGAAAACCAAACCACTGTGATATCCCACACAGCTGGTGGGATGGCTATATTATAAACAATGGACAATTACAAGTGTGGGCAAGGTTGGGGAGAAATCGGGTCTCTCCTACACTGCTGGTGGGAATGAAGGGCGCAGCCACTGTGGAAACACATTTTGGCAATTTCTCAAAAACTTCGACATAGAACTATGACCCAGCAATTCCACTCCCAGGTTTATACCCAAGAGAAGTGAAAACATATCCAAATAAAGACTTATGAGGGGTGCCTGGGTGGCTCAGTCGGTTAAGCATCTGGCTTCGGCTCAGGTCATGATCTCACAATTTGTGGGTTCGAGCCCCACATCAGGCTCTGTGCTGACAGCTAGCTCAAAGCCTGGAGCCTGCTTCAGATTCCATATCTCCCTCTCTCTCTGACCCTCCCCTGCTCGCGCTGTCTCTGTCTCTCAAAAAAAAAAAAAAAGACTTATGCATATATGTTCACAGTAGTGCTATTCACCATGGCCAAAAGGGGGAAAGGACTCAAATGTCCATCATCAAACAAAATGTGGTATGTATATACAACTGAATATTGCCCCACAAAAAAGAAATGAAGTTCTGGGGTGCCTGGGTGGCTCAGTCGGTTAAGCGTCTGGCTTTAGCTCAGGTCATGATATCACCGTTCCTGAGTTCAAGCCCCCCATTAGGCTCTGTGCTGACAGGCTGGAGCCTGTTTCAGATTCTATGTCTCCCTCTCTCTCTGCCCCTCCCCTGCTCATGCTCTGTCTCTCCCTCTCAAAAATAATAATAAAATAAACATTAAAAAAAAAGTACCGATAAATGTTACAGGAATGAACTCGGGAAACATTTTGCTAATTAAAAGCCAATTACACTCAAAAAAGTCAATCACAAAAGGCCAATATTGTATGATTCCCTTTATATGAAGTGCCCAGAATATGCAAATGTATAGAGACATTAAGTAGATGGAGGGGGGCGTGACAATAGGTAGTGACTGCTAGGAGGTATGGGATTTGAGGAGGAACGAAAATGTTCTGAAATCATACTGTGGTAAAGCAGGTTTCACATGGAATTGTGTGTACACTTTAGATGAGTGAACTCTATCAAATGTAAATTATATCTCAACAAAGCGATTTTTAAAGATTTTTTAAGTTTATTTATTTATTTTGAGAGAGAAAGAGACAGAACAAGGGGAGGGGCAGAAAGAGAGGGAGAGAGAACCCCAAGCAGGCTCTGCACTGTCAGCACAGAACCTGACGTGGGGCTCGATCTCACAAACTGTAATATCATGACCTGAGCCCAAATCAAGAGTCAGATGCTCATCTGACTGAGTCACTCAGGCACCCCAAGATGTTATTTTTAAGTAATCTCTACACCCAACATGGGGCTCGAACTCACGACCGCGAGATCAAGAAAATCATGTTCCTCCTACTGAGCCAAGCAGGCGCCCCTCAATAAAGCTATTTTTTTTATTTTTATTTTTTTACCATTTATGTATTTTTGACAGAGCATTGAGCAGGAAAAAGGGAGGGAGACACAGAATGGGAAGCAGGCTCTAGGCTCTGTGCTGACAGCTCAGAACCCACGAACCATGAGATCATGACCTGAGCCAAAGTTGGATGCTTAACTGACTGAGCCATCCAGGTGCCCCAATAAAGCTATTTTTAATAATCTGAATGTCCCACGTTCTAGGAAACCCCTCTGTCACTTGGGCAAACCGAGAAGGTTTGTCCCCCTCATTCCAGCCTCAGCCATATAACATTTAAAAACTAATAATAACCAGGGAGTTGGGAAGAGAACGCAAGGTCTGCAGTATTCGCTTGTCACAATGCCGTGTAACCAACGCTGAAACACAGTCATGTACGAAAGCAGGCATTTATTTCTTGCTCACAGGTCTGTGGGTGAACGGTGCCTGTCGTAGGTCAGCTGGGCTCCGGGGCCCTTGGGTGTCTCCCATCCCAGGACCCAGGCTGAAGAGGCAGCATTTCCCGGGGCTCTTCTCATAGTGGACGGCACAGTGAGGGACCGAGCCAGGCCTGCAAATACCCACAAGGACTCAGCTAGGACATATCTTGCTTCATGCTAGCCCCCTCTCTGTTGGCCAAGGCAAGTCACATTGCCAAGGCCGGAGTCAGTGGGATGGAAAGTACTTGCCGCCTAGTTAGAGGCACTGAAAAGTCTCAAGGTGATGGGGCCGGGCATGTAATCTTATTACAGGGGGAGTGGAATAGTTGAAAAGAAGCCAATCTGCCAGGGCTACTGAGCCAAATACTTGTCATTCCTGCCTTATGAGACATTTGTCTAATGTCTGCTGCATTGGGATCTTTTTTCTTGAGTAGGAATTACGATACTTAAAATTACGATTGTAAAAGTAAAAATCCAGAAAACTTTAAGATGTGAAAATTAGCCATAATCCCACCATTCAGGGTTAACCAATGTTAATAGCTTACTGTTCATTCCTACACAATTTCTTACATATATATAACCATGCTGATGCTTTTTCTAATGTAATCAGGATCATGATATACATACTGTTTTGTAATCTCTCGTCAGTTAAAATTTCAGGAATACCTTTTTATATAAAAATTTTGATCAGGGGGCGCCTGGGTGGCTCAGTCGGTTAAAGCGTCCGACTTCGGTTCAGGTCATGTTCTCACGGCTCGTGGGTTCGAGCCCCACGTTGGGCTCTGTTGCTGACAGCTAGCTCAGAACATGGAGCCTGTCTTCGGATTCTGTGTCTCCCCCTCTCTCAGTCTGACCCTCCCCTGCTCATGCTGTCTCTCTCTGTCTCTCAAAAATAAATAAAAAACATTTTTTAAAAATCTATAAAGATTCTTCTCTTAAAAAAAAAGTTTGATCAGGGTCTCCTGGGTGGCTCAGTTGGCTGAGCATCCAACTTCGGCTCAGGTCATGGTCTCGCAGTTCATGAGTCAAGCCCCGTGTCGGGCTCACTGCTGTTAGCACTGAGCCTGCTTAGGATCCTCTGTCTCCCTCTCTCTCTGCCCCTCCTTCACTCGTACTCTCTCTCTTTCAAAAATATATAAAACATTTTTAAAACATAGATCATTTCTCTTTTTTTAAAAATATTTTTTAATGTTTATTTTTGAGAGAGAGAGACAGAACATAGGCAGGGGAGGGCAGAGAGAGAGAGGGAGACACAGAATCTGAAGCAGGCTTTAGGCTCTGAGCTGTCAGCACAGAGCCCGACATGAGGCTTGAACTCAAGAACTGCGAGATCATGACCTGAGCGGAAGTTGGCCACCCAACCAACTGAGCCACCCAGACACCCCTCCCATGTTTACTTTCTTTCTTTTTTTTCTTGAGCGAGAGAGAACTCGAGTGGGGAAGGGGGGCAAAGAGAGACAGAGAGAATCCTAAGCAGGCTCCACACTCAGTGCAGAGCCCGACACGGGGCTTGATCCCAAAACCCTAGGATCATGACTTGAGCTGGAATCAAGGGTTGGATGCTCAACCAACTGAGCCACCCCGGTGGCCCCCTCATGTTTACTTTTGATCTGTATCAATGTTGTTCAATTTTTTGCTTCAACCTAATCATAGCACATATGTTTGTTGGTTTGCACACTTAACATTATTTCATACACACTTTCCTAGGTTGTTACAATCTGGATCATCTATTCTTTTTGATGCTAACACACCATCATTTGTTAGACACTGTGGTTATTTCTAGTACTTTACCATTCATCCCAAAAGTTTGGATTGCATTGATTAGCTGAGGGTTTTGGGTTTTTGTTTTTGTTTTTGTTTTTGCCTTCTTTTCTCCCATTCTTCCCCCTCAGATCAAGAGGAGGTGGCCCAGTGGTTGGCATTTTCCAGCTGCTGAGTTCAGTAATGGTTCAGCAGTTCGGTAAAGACAGCTTACTCCAACAGATTTACCATAGCTCATAGCTACTTCCCTATAGAGTTATTGATAGCTGTCCTCTGTAGGAATGGCTTCCAGAAATTCTCCTCTTGACCAGTAAGCTGATTCAGCTCACTTTCTGGCACCAAAGTACGGGGCCAGAAGTCATTTGGAGAGTGAGTGTGTCCCACAGAGCCGGGCACGGAAGCACGTGTGGGCACTGGAGGGGAAAGGAGGTTTGAAACGTACAGAGTTAGAAGCTTATCTGGGGCGCCTGGGTGGCTCAGTTGGTTACGCTTCCAACTTTGGTTCAGGTCATGATCTCACGGTTCGTGGGTTCAAGCCCTGCGTCGGGCTCTGTGCTGACAGCTGCTTCAGATTCTTTCTCTCTCTCCCCTCTCCTGCTCACTCTCTGTCTCTCTCTCAAAGATAAATCTTTTTTAAAAAGTTAAAAGGGGTACCTGGGTGGCTCAGTCGGTTGGTTCTCTGACTTCGGCTCAGGTCATGATCTCATGTTCGTGGGTTCAGGCCCCGCGTCGGGCTCTGTGCTGACAGCTCAGAGCCTGGAGCCTGCTTCCAATTCTGTGTCTCCTTCTCCCTCTGCCCCTCCCCGTCTCATGCTCTGTCTCTCTCTGTATCAAAAATAAAATAAAACATTAAAAAATTTTTTTAAATAAAAAGTTAAAAAAAACAAACACGTATGTCAAGTTCATGGAGAAGCAGAACAGAACAGTAACAGAAAGAGCAAGGACAGGGGACAGGAAGAGCCAGAGCTGAGTCCTGCTTTTGCAACAAACCATGTTTCATTAAATCTATGATATCTTGCTAGCAGGACAAGACGTTATTTTATGTATCCTTATGAAAAAACACTGCCAAGGGCACCTGGGTGGCTCAATCAGTTACGCATCCGAATCTTGATTCCGGCTCAGCTCGTGATCTCACGGTTGGTGAGTTTGAGCCCCACATCACATTCTGCACTGACAGCAAGGAGCCTGCTTGGGATTCTCTCACCCCCCACCTCTCTCTGCCCCTCCCCTGCTCGATGTCTCCCTCTCAAAATAAATAAATAAACATTTAAAAGAAAACTCTGCCAAATTCTGACAGTTTCTTGTATTTTATAATTCCAGATCTCTTCCAGACTTACTGATACTTTGACAGACATGTTGATATTACTCTTCATATATATAAATGAAAATGTATGCAAAATAAATTGGCTAAGCTTGTCAAAGCCCTCTGACCAAAGACCACCAGGAACTTAGCTGTTGTCCAAAAAAAAAAAAGTCAGGTTTATTTAACTTGCTGCTGTAAAGGAGGATGTACCCTAGAGAAAACCCTCACGTGAGTCTCCTTAAATTGGGGCTTGTGTTCCAGGCAAGTGGGGACCAGTTCTGGATTGAATGCTATCAAAAAGCAGGGGCAATTTTGAGACTGGGTATCTTCAAAATGTTCATCTAGGAAGCAGGAAGATGCATGCAGGGCTAACGTTATCTGTGATAAGGAAGGAGCAGGGCGCGTGGGTGGCTCAGCCAGTTGGGTGTCCAACATGCTCAGGTCATGATCTCACAGTTCGCGGGTTTAAGCCCCACGTCGGGCTCTGTGCTGACAGTTCAGGGCCTGGAGTCTGCTTCGGATTCTGTTTCCCTCTCTCTGCTCCTCCCCCAGCTCATGCTCTGTCTCTCTTCTGTCTCAAAAATGAATAAACACTAAAAAAAAAAAAAAAAAACAAAGCAGCAATCACACAGAGTCATCTCTGCAGTCACGAAGTGCCCTGACCTATGTCTCATTCTGACCATGACTTCTTTGTGCTGGTCACATCACAGTCTGATTATCAGAAGGATGATCTTAAACTGTCTCGATATTCTGAAAACTTCACAGCGATGTCCATATAGAAAGCATTCCCATTCCAAGGATGTTAAAATGTAGGGCAAATGCTCATCTTAGACTGGATGAAATAGGATTCTTGCTATATTACCTCGGGCAAGTAATGTAACCCTTTAAGCCTCAACTTCCTGCTCTGTAAAATGGGAACAATACATTGTGCCACTTAAGACTTGTGAAGGCGGCAAAGTGCCTGGTATATTATTGGGTGTTACCACTCAGGGTCCAAAGGGGAAAACAGGAACCGCTTGACCTAAAACAAAAAAATGTAATGCGGGGTATTGGTGACACCTGTGGGGGAGGGGGATGGAAGGACTGAGAAGTCCAACAGGGGACCGGGAGGCAACCCAGAGATCAGCAAAACAAATGGAGGAGTATCAGGTCTGATACGGTGGCATTTTAAGATAGATTTCCAGGGTCATTTCCCAGCTGAAATGTCAGAGAGCTCCCACAGCAGAGAGAGATGCCCATTCCATGTCCTCCACGCTCCCCCAGGGTAGGATTATGATGTCGCAGTATCATGGCAACTGGACTCTGGTCTTGGGGCTCTCAAAGATTTGTGTGACCTTGGGGAGGCTCAAGATCTCTAGACTCACATTTAAATCAGGGAAACCTGCGCCATCGGGGTGGTCTGCGTGTGCCCACACTCCACTTGGCTTTTCCATCTTTGCATCCCCTTGTCCAGAAGGTTCCACAATGTTTTCCGAGAGAAAGGATGAGGTAGTCCAAAAAAACAGATAACGTGCCCAAGGTCACAGGGCTGGCAAAAATCCAAAGGAATTCAGTCTCCCCCCTCCCCGCCCCCCGCCCCCTTTCCTTCCCACGCCGAGGCCCCGCTCACGCCCCGCCGGTTCTTTTCCCGCCCAGGGCATCTTCTGGCGGAGGAAGGCTTGTGCAAAGAAAGGCAAAAGCGGCCCCGGACAAAACGCTATAGGGCACCCGGTAGCGATCCCGACGCCCGCAAGCCGGCCCGACCGGCAGCTCCAGGGAGGGCGCCCCCCGCTCGCGGGGTCTGGGGGGCCTCTCCAGCCCGCCCGCAGGCCCCGCCTCCGCGCCGAAGGGCGGCCGCGAGCACGCGGCCCTCCCCGCAGCCCTGCGGGTCCCCGGGAGGCCGGCGGAGCCACGTGCCCGGGGCGGGGCCACGCGCGATTGGCCGCGCGGGGTCGGGGGCGGGCCCGCGGCGGCCGGCCGGGCGGGCGCCGACAATGAGCATCCATAAAAGGGAGCGGCGGGGGCTTGGGGCCCCGGATTGAGCCCTCCCCGCCCGGGGTCCCGACGCTCTCCGTCTCGGGGAGGTCCGGACGCGCCCGTCGCAGGCCGGGCGGTGAGCGGCGGGCGGCAGGGAGGGGGCTGCGCGAGGCAGGAGGCGGCCCCTGGCTGCGCGCCCGGCCTCCGGCGTCCGGTCACCGCGATTCCCACCCCCCTCCCGGCCGCACCATGGCCCTGAAGGCCGAGGGCGCCGCGCTCGACTGCTTCGAGGTGACGCTCAAATGCGAGGAAGGGGAGGACGAGGAGGAGGCCATGGTGGTGGCCGTAATTCCGCGACCCGAGCCGATGCTCAGAGGTGAGGATGGAAGGGGACCCCACTTCTGCGGCCCGCGCCCGGGCCGGGCGCCCCCTCCCCCTCCTCGGTCGGGGGTTCCACCGCCCCCTCCCCCTCGGGCCTGGGGCCCGGGCGCCCCCTCCCCCTCAGGCCTGGGGCCCGAGAGAGCTCTCGCTCCGCCCCCTCAGGGTTTGGAATCTGGGGCCTCCCCGAATTCCCTCCCCCCCCCCCCAGTCTGGGGTCTGGAGCCTTCGATCCACACCCGGATCTTCCGGTGCCCAAGCGCCCCCTCGCCCGGGCACAGCCCCCGCGGCCGCGGTCTCCCGCCCGGCGGGGGAAGAGGCAGACGCGGGGGCCAGGCTGTGTTCCAGGCCGAGGGGCAGCGAGGCCTCCGGGCCCAAGCCTGGGCGCGGCAGCCCGGGGTCCAGAGAGATCCCGCGGATGCCGCTCCCCAAGAGGAGGATTTTCAGGGCCCTCCACGCAGAAAGCTTTCCTGGTCCCCCAGCACCCCCCCTCTCCCCGCATCCCAGGCCTTCCACTTGCGTAAGCCACAGGTGTCAGCTTCTAGCGCTTGGGGGTGAATGAGATTGCGTACAGCATACTCCGTTTAGGGAAGACGCGCTTTCGGGGGTACCCTCCGCCACGCGGGAAAGAGATTGCCTTGTTGAGGGGATTTGAGGAACAGTCTCGGAACCCTTGGCTTCTCCTCCCCCTTTATCGGTTTCTTTAGTTCGCAGGATCTTGCACGCCATTAGAAAACAAAGGGCCATCTTCCTGGAAAACTTAACGCAGAAAAAAAATTTTTTTCATAAAAATGCAAATATCATTTCACCCTCAGATACCTCTTCCCATAGCGGGGACTGTACCCCAAAAGAGATGGAGAACAAGGTGGTTCGTTTAACCTCTGCAGAGCATGTCTGCGGGCTCCTTGCACGGCCTCCCCTTTTTGAAATCTGGAGGGTTGTAAAACAAGTCAGGGAAATAGCGGCCGCCACCCTTCTCAGAGCCTCGCGTGGAATAGAGGTTCTTTCCTCACTTTTGCTAGTATCTACTGAATGAGGGATGCCAGGCTGTCTCCCTGGTCTGGAAAACCGCACAAGAGGCACCCTGTTCGCCACCTATTCCCCTGTTTTGGAAGGAGAAGTCCAGAGAAGTTCATTCGTTCAACAGGTCTTTATCAGGCACCTCCTGTAAGCCAGGCAGTTTTAGGCTGGGCGTGCCAAAATGGCCGTAAAGAAAGATGAAACATTTGTTCTGGAATATATATATATATATATATATATATGTGTGTATATATATATATATATATATAATAAAATGAGTGACCAAGGACAAACAGAAATAAACGCATCGTGTGTCAGGTGGTGATAAGTGGTTCAGAGAACACTAGAACAAAGAGAAGAGAAAACAGAGCGGGGACATTTTATTCGGAATATCAAGTGGTCAGGAAAGGCTCCTCTAATAGGTGAATTTTGAGCACAGGCCCAAAGGAAGAGAGGAAGTGAACCTTGCAGATAATTGGAGGGAAAGCATTTTAGGTAGAGAGAATACTAGCAAATGTAAATGTCCTAAAGCAGAAGATTGTTGAAAGGGGGAGAAAGGATGGATTCAAGGTTTTTGGCCCAAGCAGCTGAAAGATCCACCCCGAGACAGAGGCAGGAAGGCTAGGACGTAGGTGTGTGGAAATAGCGTGTTAAGGTTTGAACATGTTGAGTTAGAGATGCCACACGAGGTGTGGTCAGATAGGCATCAAACACGTGCGTTTAGCTTCCTTGGGAGTCTGGCTAGAGGTACAGATGCGGGAGTTGTCACCTGGCAGGCGATGGGAAGGAGGTAGACGGAAGGGGTCCAAGAGCTGACTGACTTGGGGAGCCCTCCGGTGATTCCAGGTCAGAGACTGAGTCAGTCCCTCATCAAACATTTTTTGTTAATGTTTGTCTATTTTGAGAGAGCGGGGGAGGGGCAGAGAGAATCACAAGCAGGCTCTGCACTGTCAGCCCAGAGCCCAACTCGGGGTTCATTCCTGTGAACCGTGAGATCACAATCTGAACGGAAATCAAGAGTCGGACGCTTGACCCACTGAGCCGCCCAGGCGCCCCAGTCTCCTCAAACATTTCTGGAAGCCACTACATGCCAAGCGCTGTTCTTGATGCCGGAGGCATGGGTGTGACCGATCGGAAGTCATGCCGTTCTGGAGCCGGCAGTCCAGTGGGGAGACACGTGTTAGGCCAGGGGGTGGGGGTTGAGGGGGAAACGCCATGTGAAGGGGAATGGGGCGCTCGGGTGGGGTGGACGGCAGCTTCTCCAGGGAGCAGAGAAGGCCACCATGAGAAGACAGTTCCTCAGCAGTGCCCTGAAAGAAGCAGGAGCCGAGCAAGCTCCTGAGAAGATGAGAAGGAACCAGCACAAGTAACTGAGCAAGGGGCCCCAGCGAAGTACGAGACGAACCCACCGGAGCTGGTGCCCAGAAGCCCAGGGACAAAAATCAAGATGGAAGAAGTGACGGGTCACATGGTGAAGTTAAAGAAGCAACTGCTGGGTCTGGCGTTAGTGACCTTGTCTCGGGTTGTTTTGGAGGAATGGTGGGAAAGAGCCTCCTGGCAACCAAGAGGTCAGAGTTCGTGTTCACTGTCACAGGGGAGATACGAACTGGATCTTCCGAGTCCCAGATGGGTCTCAGACCCGTATCGATGCCACCACTCACACGCGGTCCCTAGGTGTTGGGGCCTCCCAGGGTTGTGTTCCATCCCATCTTCTCAGGGAAGAGAGAGATACGTCCAGGAGAGATCACGAGGATTCCACAGAAGGCTGACGTGGGTCCAGTGGCCAAGGGTTCTTTCCTGCCCTGCCACACGGCCACGTACACAAAGAGCAGATGCAAGGCAGGTCAAGGAGCTCGCACCTGGAGACGCTCTGGAAAGGAATTGTGACGGCCTAGGATGGCTTTTTATTTTTCTTACGGTTTTTTAATTTATTTTTGAGAGGCAGTGAGAGCAGGGGAGGGTCAGAGAGAGAAGGAGACACAGAATCCAAAGCAGGCTCCAGTCTCTGAGCTAGTTGTCAGCACAGAGCCCGATACGGGGCTCGAACCCACGAACCGTGAGATCATGACCTGAGCGGAAGCCGGACGCTTAACCAACTGAGCCACGCAGGCGCCCCTAGGATGGCCTTTTGAAAGGGCCTCACCAGGTGCAGAAATAGATATGCCCGTCACTCACCCACTGAAGGCTCACCAAGCATCTCCTTTGTGCCAGGCCCTGGGGGGACAAGAAGATGATGGAATTTACCATTCTCGTCCTCCAGAAAGTATGCGCTGTGGCCTGGAAGTCAGGGGTGGCTGCAACCAGCTGCCAGGGCTGGGAGGTCAGGAAGCCGTCCCAAGAGTGGCTATTTGAGCAGGGCTGCGAAGGAAGTAGAAGAATTTGTCGGACTGGTCAGGGTGGTCTGGACAGGTGTGCCAAGGCTGAGGGCAGGCAGGACTGCAGGGTGTTGGAAAACCTGTGGTCCAAGACCAGATTGAGAGGAGATCCGAGTGAGATAGCAGAAGGCTGAGGCACACAAATTGTGATTAATATGGTTAGTGCCTCGCGGGCGGCAGGGGAAGGGACAGAGAGAGACTTTGGGTGGGAATGTTCCTCCCCGCAACCCCCACCGCTCCACCAAGTTAGGGGAGTCATGTTGTAAGTGTTCCAGGACATGGACACCTTTACTGATCGCCCCCCGCCGGCACCTCTCCCCCTGCAGTGGCCCAGCAGGAGAAGACCCCACCGCCTAGGCCCAGCCTGCTGGAGGCGGGCGGCGATGGCTGTGAGGAGCCCAGGCCGCAGGTGTCTTGGGAACAGGAGTTCCTGGTGGGAAACAGCCCAGGAGGCAGCGGGCGGGCGCTGTGCATGGTGTGCGGGGCCGAGATCCGGTCCCCCTCTGCCGACACGGCACGCATGCACATTCTGGAGCAGCACCCTCACACCCTGGACCTGAGCCCTTCGGAGAAAAGCAACATCCTAGAGGCCTGGAGCGAGGGGGTGGACCTTTTGCAAGGCGTCAGAGCGGAGCAGCCTTCTTCACCTGCCTCAGGTACTTGGAACTAGGGGGCCAGGGTGGAGGACGGAGGGACGAGTCAGACCCTCGGAGCACTTGGAGCTCACTGGGTGGTTGCCGCCTGCAGACTTGGGCCAGGAAGTCGAAGTCGACCCGGACTCGGACACGGACCCTACCAAGATGCCAGCAGAGATTGTCGTCCTTCTTGACTCCGAGGACAACCCATCGCTCCCGAAAAGGAGCCGGCCCAGGGGACTCCGCCCCCTCGAGTTTCCTGGTCAGTCTTCAGAAAGCTCTCGAGGCTGGGCTGGGGACAGGGGAGCGTGCGCCCTGTGTTCTGTGTGGAGAGAGGCTCGGGAGCAGCTCCTTCCTTCCTTCTTTTTATTTTGTTTTATCTTATTTTATTTTATCTTTCAGGGGTGGGGGAACAGGAGGAGGAACAGAGGGAGAGGCACAGCCCCTTTAAAAGCTAAGGGATCTTTTCATTCCACAGCTACCCCTGCCTCAGAGCCAGGAAATAAGAAGCCCCGTGGTCAGAGATGGAAGGAGCCTTCTGGGGAAGAGCCAGTCAGAAAGAAAAGAGGCAGACCCATGACCAAAAACTTGGACCTGGACCCAGATCCTGACCCAGGTGACGAGGAGGCCCAGTGTGGGCGCGGGTGTGGGCTCTGGCCACAGTGCTCCCAGAGGAAAGCCAAGCCAGTGAGGGGGGTGGGGGTAGGGGCGGCTGCCCCAGGTCTTCGAGTTCTGGCTTTCTCAGACCCACATTTCCATCCTGTGCTTCCTTCCAGACCCCCCGTCACCTGACTCGCCCACTGAGACGTTTGCAGCTCCCGCCGAGGTCCGCCACTTCACGGACGGTAGCTTCCCGCCGGGCTTCGTCCTCCAGCTCTTCTCCCACACCCAGCTCAGGGCCTCGGACAGCAAGGACTCACCCAGAGAGGGGCGGGCTGCAGAAGGAGGCCTTCCCCAGCCAGAAAGCCCCTCTCCAGGTGAGCTCCTGAGAGGGCACGTGGGGCGGGGGGGCGGGGGGGAGGTCGGGCAGGCAGGCGCATCCCTGGGGTCTGGCCTCCTCGTGGCTGCTCTGCGGCAGGGCCTGGGGTAGAGACAGTTGGCACTCAGGTGTCCTGAGAGACGGGGCCAAAGGCAGGCAGAGTTGAACAACAGAGACCGGCTGGCTCGTTGGCGAGTGTCCTGAAATTGGTCACTAGGTTGGGCTAGGCCAGTGCTCCCGAAGCCTGACACCAATGACCACACGTAAGGCTGATGCCACCCAGAACACCCAAGGTGTCCTCCTCGCCCTGGTGGAGCAAGGGCCTGAGCGGGCCCTGGGCCGGGAGAAGAGACCCGTCGTGAGCCCAGCAGACCCCTCCGTGGAGAAGGCAGTTCACAGAACTGTCAGCACACCTGTCCGTATCCTGTTCAGCCAGTTTTCACGAAGTTGGGGAGAGGGGGTTGTCATCTGGCCCTCGGGAAAGTCGGTTTCCGTGTAGGAAGGTTGAGTCTCCTCCTTTCTTTGGTCCTTGTATTTGTTTCCTGTGGCCACTGTAACAAATTAGCCACAGGCATTAGTCGCTTGGACAGGAACACAGTTGGCTGTGTTTTAGTCCCAGAGGTCAGAGGCCTGGAAGGGGTCTCCCTGAGCTGAAATCTGGATGTCAGCAGGGTCATCTTCATGTTCCTTTCTGGAGGCTCCTGGGCGGGGGGTCGGGGTCCATTTTCTTGTCCGGCAGCTTCTCCACAGCCGTGGGCATTCCTTGGCTCATGCTCTCCTTCCATCTTCAAAGCCAGTGGTGGCCAGTAGAGTCCTCCGGATGCCATTTTTGGTCTTTCTCTCCTGCCTCCCTCTCCCTGTAGGGACCTTGTGATCCCATCGAGCCCACCCAGATCAGCCAGGACAATCCCTTTATTTTGAAGTCAGCCGATTAGCAACATTATTCCATTTCCAACCTTCATTCTCCCTCGCCACGTAACACACCGTATTCACGGGTCCCGGGGATGATGGCGACCCGTACTCCACCTGCGGCGGTCACATAGCCAACCGGTGGCAGACTTCAGATTAGACCAGCCTGAATTCTGGGAGGGCAGAGGCTAAGGCTGCTTCCTCCTCCTCCCTCCATGCCAGACATCACGGGCTCAGGAAGGCGTGATTGAGTGGCGCACAGGCAGCACCTCGTCCCGGCCTGTCCGAAGTGTGTGTTTGGAGTTAAGCTCAGGGGCCGATAGTACACAAGGTGCCGGGGGCTCCCCAGAGCAGGGCCCTCAAAAAGGAGGCGTCCTTTCTGCATGATCCTCCTGCGACACCCCGTGACCGCCGTTACTCGGTTCGTGTCCTCGAGCCCTTCTGCGAAGCTCGGTGTGCGGGCGTGTGTCCGTGCACCTGTGCCTTCTGCCTGGTGATGTTCTACCAAAGTGGGTTCCGCTTTCTCTGATCTTGAGGTGCGCCTCACCCCTTCACGTAGATCGCGGGTTTAACTGTCTCAAGTTTGAGCTTGAGCCGCATCCCAGTCCCGCCTCCCCGAGACTGTGTGCTCTTCTTGGACTTGAGCGTTGCCCCAGTTTCCTCGTTCTCTTCAGTGAATCGCTGCTCTAAATGGCTGACCGCCTCCACTGTTTAACGGGTCTTCTGGTTTCATTCTCGAAAGGGAGCCTTCATTTTGAGTTCTGGGATACCCTGTGCCCAAATTCCACCCATCTGGAGTGGTGAGTAGCTGAGAAGAGAGTCCCTGAGGTCTCAGGTTCATTTGGGGTGCGTGGGCAGAGTCCCCGAGGCCTTGGGGTTTCAGTCCTGTCGTGCAAGGGTTTCTCAGCAGCAGCAGGATCTAGGGAGGTTGGAGGGGGCCAGGAACCCGCAGCAGACGCTGTGCAGGCCTGAGGGGTGCACTCTGGAAAAATGACATGAGTGAGGCCGCCTCTGTCCCCAGGAAATGTCCTGTCTGTTTTGGGGGTACAGGCCGGGCAGTGCCGCAGCAGGTAAAGAATTTGTGGGGTGCCCGCCATAGTTGTGTGCAGAGCACAGGCTCTGGAGCAGTGGTCTGTTTCCGGACCTCAAAGCTCAGAGAGATTTCTCAGAGACTTGGGAGGCATCCACCAGAACCTCTTCACTTTGAGTTGCTTTTACGTATTTAAGTTTTTAGAAGATTCCAAGTAAAGATTCTGCCACTTTTTTAAAAAGTTGGAAAAGTCAAGGATTCTGAAAATGGAAAAGGTCACTGCAATGAGGTCACTTGAGCTGATGGATATAAATTTGAAGCCAGGGAACGCTTTCTAGAAGTTGCCAAGGGCCTTGCAGGATGAGGGTGGGGATGTGCGCAAGCCAAGAGAGAAGAGAGAAGGTGAGCCTTAAAGACCCCTCTCACAGAAATTGCGAGAAAAAGAGCCTCTTTGTCTTTGCTAGTGTTGAATTTGAGTGAGACCTCGAGACCTGGCTTTGAGGAGGCCTTGGCCGGGCCCAGGACGTTTCCAGGCTGGGCCAAGGGAAAAGCGTGCGTGCGTGTAAGCTTCACGAGGGTCAGGGTCCTTGCTCCCTGCTCTATCCTCCACACCCAGTTAGTGCCTGGTGTAAAGAAAGCCCTCAGTAAAGATTTCTACAAAGAAGAGTGGGTGGTGGCTGCCTTTACGTGTCAAAGGGCAGTGATGTTTTCAGAGTCACTACTCAGAAACCAGCCTGAATGAGAAACGAGAGGAAAGAACAGGGCGCACCCTCTGGAGGAGATGTGTGCCGGTGTGCACACGTGCACAGTGGGGGGTGGGGGGACGAGGCTGGAGAAGCAGAGAGTTCGGGGCTTCCCAGGAGAGAAGGGGACCAGTTCTGGCCTTGGAGTGCAAAAGGGACTCAGCTCAGTCCTGGGGCCTGATAAACCCTCCTGGCCTGCTCTTTCTTGGCCCTGACCATGCATGATTTCTGGCGGGACATCCCACCTCAGGCCTCACCCCCCACCTGCCCTCCCCTCTGCCCTCCATGCTACCAGAAACAGCTGGTACTTAATTCCATTGCTTTGAGAAGGCCGTAGGTTAGGGAGCTCCTACTATGCGCTGGACTTGTTAACATCAGAACATGTTATCTCTTTAAATCCCCACAATCACCACACACAGTGTTATGACTTCCATTTCAGAGAAGAGGAAACAGCCAGGGGGGAGGTAAGGCACCTCTCAGGGCCCCTCATCCGTAAGCGGCAGCCTCTGCGTTTCCACTGTGCCCATCCCCCTCCAGCATCCCAGCCGCCTCCTCGGCCTTCTCTCTGCTGCCGGACGAAGCAGGTCCTGGCAAAGCCTAGCCCCCTGGACCCGCGGCTTGCGCCCGCCCCCCACCGCGCTGGCTGCGCTCTCCTCTCGGTCCACCGTCAGGTTTCCCCCTCTCTTCCTGATCTTACCCAGCACCTTATACCAAACAGTGATTTTTCCCTTCTTGACCTCGCATCCCCCTCTAGCCCCTGCACCACGCGTCCCCAAACCTTTTCAGCAAAGCTGGGGAGCATTTTCTACACTAACTCGCCCTCGTCTCGCCGGGAGCCACTTCCGTCCGATTCCCATCTTCCCATCTCATGCTGAAATCACTTTTCTGGCAAGGTCACTGTTGACTCGTCTAAGATGAAACTCCAGCGGTCAGTCCTCCGTCCTTAACCTTTCCTGACGCAACAGTAACGGTGACTGTGCCCATGACTCTTTCCGGTAGCCGCCTTCCACCGGTGGGGCCCCGGGCAGCTGGCCGGGCCGTCCTCCAGGCTCAACCGCTGTTCTTTCTCCTGCCTGTTCTGCGCACGGCTACCTGAGTCGGAGCTGAGGCTTATCTTTCCTCCCCTTTCTCGAATGTAAGCTGTTTCAGGTCCAGACGTGTATGTGTCTGTTGCGTTTCCCGTGATCTCCCCATTTTCCAGCACAGGATCCAGGTACTGTTGACATGTTTGGCGAGGGAGTGGATAAGGGAGGGACTGGATGCCTGAACCTGAACCATGGGGCAGGGCCTTACTCCCAAAGCAATCCAGTCCCACATTCACGGCTCCCACCCACATCTCCCCTTCGGCTCCAGCTTCTCTTCCAGGTCCCCGGGTGACATGTCTGTGGTTGTCTGTAAGATCTGTCAAACTGGCACACCACAACCGGAGCCCCGCCCCCAGCCTTCTTTCCCCTTTCTCCATTCTGCGCTTTGCTCAGGCTAATGAAGTCCTCAGGGTCTTCCCCTTTCGTTTCCCAGGCTCCACATCGGGCGCTCGGCAAAATCCTGTCAGCCCTGCCTCCGAAATCCGAAATCCGTTCAGAGTTCACCTTCCTGTCCCCCCACTGCAGCCACCCGGGTCCAAGTCGCCCCTTGACCGGTTCCTTAACCGCCATCTCCCTGGCTTCCCAGTTTCTGGTCTTTGCCCGCTGTGGTCTGATCTCTTACGAGCAGCCAGGGTCCCTAGCAAAGACCAAGTTGGATGCTGTCACTGCTGTTTGTGGCACACTCCAGATAAAAAGCTAGAGTCCTCGTGGCGACCGCGATGCTCGCCCTGGCAAGCGTCCTTCCTCCCCTGCTCCGCACAGCTGGCCTGGCAGCAGGCGCACACCACCGGGGTGTCTGCGCCCTTCCCTCTGCCTGGGATGCTGTTCCCCAGCTGTCCACACAGCCGACTCCTTCCTCTCTGTGCACCTTTGCTAACACACCCGTGTGAAGGATCCCCGTGCCCTCCTGTCCCCTTCTCCGGGATACACGTTATTTTTGCTTTGTTTCTGTCCACACACAACACACTGCACCTTGTATCTGTTTCTCCTACTTCCTGGCCCCCGCCTCCGAAACATCAGTACTAGGAAGTCCGCTCCGCGCACGGTCGGAGTCCTGGCAGCAGGGACAGTGCTGGGCACAGCGTAGGTGTTCGAGAACCCGCTGTTAAATTCGGGGACGAGGGAATGGGCTCAAGCCTGCTCTCAAGGAGCATCTAGTTCGTCAGAGACCCAGCGCAGCTTATGCAAACTCGGAGCAGAATTTGCTCAGTTGTGTAACGACGCTGGCAGCCGATAAGCAGTTTGAGCCTCCGCAAGGCGTACAGCAAAACTGTGCCTGTTTTCTCGGCTGCATTTTAAATCTGATCTCTAAAAACAGCCTAGGAACAACACCACCAAACTGATCCGTCTCAAAAACAGACGTTGTAACAGTCCGCGTGTTCTGTTTTGCTTTTCAGTGTAAAGTAACTTTTGCACGTGCCCGTGTGGCCAGCGAAAGCTCTGCAGAGCCTGCCCTCCCCTCCCCCGCCACGAGAGCCCAGTGTTGCTTCTTTTTTATATATATATATCTTTATTTTATTTTGAGAGAGAGAGAGACGGAGAGTGGGCGGGGTAGGGGCAGAGAGAGAGGGAGACACAGAACCTGAAGCAGGCTCGAGGCTCCGACCTGTCAGCACAGAGCCCGACATGGGGCTAGAATGTACCAGCTGTGAGATCATGACCTAAGCTGAAGTCAGACGCTTAACAGACTGAGCCACCCAGGGCCCCCCCCCCTTCTGCCCCGGGTGTTGCTTCTTAGGAGGCTGCTGCCCCACTGCTGGGGTGGACATCTGATCCCGTGTGGTAGGTGCCGACTCTCAGCAAGTGACGAGCCTGGCGAAGGTTGCAAAGCAGAGCTGGGGACGCTAAGCCAGGCCCGTGCGCCCAGCGCGCTCCCCTTGCCCTGTGTGTCCATTCACGAGCCCGTTGGTGGGCAGAGCTGTGTCTTACTCTGCGTGCAGGTGTGCCCCACTTCCGTCACCTCTGCCCACACAGGACAGTAGCCCTGAGGCTCAGGTGCCCATAAGTTTGAGATGAAGTGATCTACTGAAGGTAAGAGCTGAGGGAGTCCCACAGCACAGAGACTCTGTGCACTAGAATATGCAAGGGAGGAAGCCTGTGGGGCATGTCTGGCTTCTGCTGAAGGAGCCGTGACCTTGGTTTCCCGGTGCCATGCTCCCTGGATGAACCAAGAGCAGAGCGTCCCACTGTCCGTGAGGTCCCTCCTCCTACCAGGCCCCGGGCTGGAAAAATGAGGGTCTGGAAATGGAGATGCGGTTTGCAGAGGCCTTTGGGGGGCATGCTCGTGGTGGGGGTCCGGAGGGCCCTGACTTGTGTGCTCTCTGCTCCCCTCCCTGCCCAGCTCCCCCTCCGGGACTTCGAGGGACACTGGATCTCCAGGTTATCCGCGTGCGGATGGAGGAGCCGCCGGCAGTCAGCCTCCTGCAAGACTGGTCCAAGCACCCCCAGGGCACCAAGGGCGTGGGAGCAGGTGACACCCCGAACTGGCCTGCAGTTCTGTCGGAATCCAGCACCGCTGTGGGGGGGCAGCCAGAAGCGGGGAGTGGGGTATAGGTTCTTGCTTTCTTGGGGAGAGGCGGGGGAGGGACGAGGCAGGGTCCCCCTTTGGCTTATCACTCAGAGCTGCCCAGCTCGGCCGCCTGATGGAGAGAGGAAAACCGGGTGCCAAGGCAGGACGGAGGAGAGGAAGGCGGGGGGGGGGGGCAGCATCCACTGTCACTCGGGGACACTGGAAGATGGCTACTCCTGGCAAGGCACAGGGCCGGGCCCCGAGATGGGCAGTCGTGCGGTAGGGCATTGGGCCTGTGGAGAACACCTACCCCAATCCTTTTGCTGACCCAGACCTCTCCGTCCCCCCTCCACTCCCCCCTTTCAGCCCCCACCATTCTCCCTTGGCACAGTGCCTTACACAAGAGGTGGTCATGATGGGGTTTGAACTGAGTCCCACTACCTCGGGGGATGCCTCTCCTCCCCCACCCGTTCAGGCTCCTCAACCAGGAGGCCTCCATTACCTCTTCCCGGTCCATCCCCGCAGGAGGCCCAAGCAGCCCACCTGGGGGCTTTTGTTCACTCCCTCCCTTCACCGGTTTTCTTGTTGTATATATCTCCTTTGTTGACAATAAATTATTTTTTTTTATTAAGAGAGTTCCGTCTGGGCCGTCATTGGAGGAAGGGACACATCCAGCCTCCCGGGGCGACGTTGAGGCGCAGGGGGCTGGAAGAGGGTCCTGGGTGGGAGGGCAGAGCAGGGCCAGGCCAGGGCTTCGGTGGCGGGGGGACCGGGGCTGACTTGGTGCCCATCAGAGGACACTTCACCCCTGCCCCCTCCCCCTGCCCTTGAGATGGGGTTAGAAACACCTTTAATGTCCTGTGTCCTTCTGACTCACTTGGTAAGCCTCTAAGAGAGGATGTGGGGGGGGCAGTGGGGGGGGAGGGGGCGGCGCTCAGCGGCACTTAGGCCTTAGGAGCTGAGACCTTTCTAAAGTGAAATGGTTGTGGCCAGCCCAGCCCTCAGGGGAGAGATGCCACCCCTGCCCTGCCCCGTGATGCTCCACACCGCACTCTCTTTGGCTTAATTAAACTCCTTCCTCCGTCTGGGTCCCCATTCCCTGGACCAGGAGACGGTCCATTTGGGGTTTTGTCACCAGATTCCTTCTCCAAAACAGCACCACAGACCAAATCCATGGGGGGTGTTTTTGGTTTTTTTTTGGTTTTTATGTTTATTTTTGAGAGAAAGACATACAATGTGAGTTGGGGAGCGTCAGAGAGAGAGGGAGACACAGAATCCGAAGCAGGCTTCCAGGCTCTGAGCTAGCTGTCAGCACAGAGCCTGACGTGGGGCTTGAAACCACAAACCGTGAGATCATGAACTGAGCCAAAGTCAGATGCTTAACCCACTGAGCCACCCAGGCGCCCCTCTGCCAACGTGCTTTTAAATCCACGCGGCTGTGTTGCTGGGTGTTTACAATTGAGAAAAACGAATAAAAGCTCGCTGTAAAATTCTGAAGTTAAATGCACCTTCGCTGCTGTGTGATTGGCCGGCGGCCCGCTGGACTGTGAGCTCCTTCCAGGCAGGGACTAGGTTGCGCTGACTTTGTTTTCCCAGGGCCCTGCTCAGGGGCCTCGTCCATTGTAGGTGCTCAATAAATGTTAGTCAAGTGCCCTGTTGGTGTGTCTTCCTATACGACATTTTCCCAGTGCACGCTGGCCCCTGGAGCACGGCTCCCCTCACAGGGTGGTGGCCACGGTGACTGTGGGTGGTGTGGCGGTGCTGTGACTTCGTCCCCACATCTTGGTTGGCAGGGGTCTTGGCCGGGACCCGAGGGGCTATGTGAGTGTAACTGGGAGCGTCCCATGGGCACCTCTGAGGTTCCAGGGAGAGGCGGCAGGAGGAGCTGAAGGCACAAAGTTTCTGAACCATCAGTGACCCAGTGTTTGGGGCGTGTCCCCAAACTGCCATCCTGCGGCTGCTGCAGACGTTTGCCCAGAACACCAAGGAAGGCCCCCACGCTGTCAGCAGCCCGGGGCGGGTGGGAGCAGCTTTCTCCAGGCGTGACGTTGAGGCCCAATCACGACATGGAGGGAAGGGGGTGGGGTACCTGTGCCTCTAGTCCCCTTTGCTCTGAAACCGGCCACCTCCTGCCGCTCCCACCCGCCTTCCTGGGGGTCCAGGTAGGGGAGGTCTTTCTGGGTACCAGTAATAACCGTAGAGTCAAAGCTGGTCCAGGACAAAGGAAGGCGCAGCCCCTTCCCTCCTCGCGGAGAAGCTGACCTGCGTAAGGGTGTGGCGGGGAAGAGAAGACACGGGGACCCGTCGGGTCCAGGTCCGCCGCTCCGCAGTCTGACCTCCTGTTCCTGCCTAAGATCTGCTCACCGCCCCCCACCCTCCCCCCGCTCCCCGGGGTGACTGTGAGAATGTAAAGTCCTCACCCCGCTCCAGGTGTAGAAGGATGGGGAGCTGGGGTCTGTTGGGAAACAGGTGCCAGCTGACATCCCCGAAGCAGCACAGGCAGGGACAGGTAAGGGGGCTCCAGAGTCTGAGTGTGTATGTTTTCCAAACTTCCTGGAACCAGGCACCCTGGTCCAGGGCCTTCACGCGAAACTGGTCAGTCCCTCCTCCCCCAAGAGGGAACAACCTCATTGCAGCACAGAGCACCCGGGCCTCCGGAGGAGGAAGCCGTTTAGGACCTCTGGTCTCCCCAACAGCACTGTCAGTGCCTCGGGTCTCAGACCCCACATCTGGGTGACCTGAGGGAGCAGGAGCAGCAGGGAGGCAGGGGGTTGGGCCCCGCAGGCTGCAGATTCCACAAACGAAGATTCCACAAACGTGAATGAAGCCCCCCTTCTGGGAGTTCTGTTCTGGGAACCCAAGTGTAGACTGGACCACGCGCCTTGTCTCCATCGTGGGGCACCCCGCATCGTGCCCGTTACGAAGGTGAGGGACAGGCACGGCAAGATGAACCAGGTGGCCAGCCTGCTAATCCGGGGCCGGTGACAAGGAGCAGAGCCAGGCCGAGCCTGGAGCTGTCGGACCCCGGCGCCCTGGTCTCCTGCGCTGGGGCCAGTTTCTACCTCAGGAGGGACTGATGCCTCTTCCCTTGGCCTGGGGACCTGCAGTAGGTTGGGGTATGAGATGGGGTGTAAGACGGGTGGGGTCAGGTGGGAGTGGGGAAGGTCATCACAGTGAAAAGTACAAGCACCTCCTTCGCTCCAGCACCCAGACGGCACCCAGACGCTGGCGCCCAGTGCCCTCGCCATGCCAGTTTCCAGAGTCCCCCTCGCGCTGGGACCCTACCTTGCACCTGGCAGTGCCACCTGAAGGGGCTCACAGCAGATGCAGGAAGGTGCTGTCCCACCTGCCCCAGGTAACAAGCTCTGGGAGCTAAGCTGAGGGCTTCAAGGGTGGAGGGACCCCTGGTCCTCACCTGTTTTTTCCAGAAAGTGCCTCCTGGGCCCCTGGGTGGGGGCCCTGGTGACCTCTGACACTGAATCAGGTTGGGCTTGGTATTCAGTGGCTAACAAAAGCAGGGACTGGTACAATAATGTCCACGTGAACTTGGGCCGCTCCAGGGGGCAGCATGGGGGGGGGGGGCTTCTCCATCCTAGAACCTGCCCTATCCCCTCCCCCTTGGAGCCACCATGGCACCCCCAGCTTCCTGGGCGAGCAGTCTGCCTCTGAGACACCCACCCACAGGCTTCTGATGTCACAGCTGGGGGTCAAGACAACTGCACACGGACAGTGGTTCAAAGCTGAGGTTCAAGAGGCCTGGCCCAGGCTGCGAGCTGGGGGACGTGCTTGCACTGTTCTGGGTGCTGGGGACACAGCTGTGCCTGAGAGAACCCAGGGCCATTCTGGGCGAGATGGACCCAGAACCAGGAGGTTCACAGCACGTCTGGCCAGCATGAGTGTCTGGAAGAAAAACGGGGCATGAGAGAGGAGCACTGTTTTTGGGGGGTTTTTTTGTCTTCTTTATTTCTTTTTTGATCGTAGACCTTTTTTTTATTTTTTAAGGTTTATTTACTTTTGAGAGAGAGGGAGAGAAAGACAGAGACAGAGCATGAGTGGGGGAAGGGGGAGAGAGAGAGGAAGACAGTATTCGAAGCAGGCACCAGGCTCTGAGTCATCAGCACAGAGCCCCATGCAGGGCTCGAACTCACAAACACTGAGATCATGACCTGAGCCCAACCGACTGATCCACCGAGGTGCCCCAGATCATAGACATCTTCAAACACACCCAAAAGAAGAAAGAGAAAATCGGGGCACCTGGGTGGTTCAGTCGGTTAAGAGTATGACTTCAGCTCAGGTCATGATCTCGTGGTTTGTGAGTTTGAGACCCGCATCAGGCTCTGTGCTGACAGCTCGGAGCCTGGAGCCTGCTTCAGTTTTGTGTCTCCCTGTCTCTGCCCCTCCCCCACTGGCAATATGTCTCAAAAATAAAATAAATGTTACAAATTAAAAAAGAAGAGGAGGAGGAGGAGGAGGAGAAAGAGAAAATCGAGTAAGGAACCCCGAGATATCTATGACCTAGCTTCAGCAAATATGGCCCAATTTGGGTTTATCCTTATCTCCCCAAATCCCCCTCCCTTCCAGCTTATTTTCTTTTATTTCAAGGATTTATTTATTTTTGAGAGCGCAAGCACGAGAGGGGCAGAGAGAGAGAGAGGGACTGAGGATCTGAAGCAGGCTCTTTGAGAATCCCAACATGGGGCTTGAACTCATGAACCGTGAGATCATGACCTGAGCCAAAGTCAGCCATCCAATTGACTGAGCCACCCAGGCGCCCTTTCTGATTTATTTAAAAAAAAATTTTTTTTTACATTTATTTATTTTTGAGAGACAGAGTGAGACAGAGTATGAGTGGGGGAGGGGCAGAGAAAGAAAGAGACACAGAATCCCAAGCAAGCTCCAGGCTCTGAGTAAGTATTCAGCACAGAGCCTGACTTGGGGCTCGAACTCACGAACTGTGAGATCATGACTAAGCCGAAGTCGGACACTTAACCGACTGAGCCACCCAGATGCCCTTCTTCTGGTTTATTTTAAAGCAAATCCTAGACATGGTGTCATTTCATCTGTAAATAGGTTTCTTTGTATCTCTAAGAGCCAGTCTTCAATGTAATACATCAATATCACACTTCAAAAATTAGTAATCCCTTAGGGCACCTGGCTGGCTCAGTCGGTAGAGCACACAACTCTTGATCTCAGGGTCATGAGTTTAAGCCCCACATTGGGCATGGAGCCTACTTAAAAAAAAAATTAATAATCCTTTAATAGCATCTAATATCCAGTGTTCATGTTCCCCAATTGGTCCATGAATGTCTTTTTGTTTTCAATTTTCTAACTGCGGGCAAAATACATATGCCATAAAATTTGCCCTTTTATGCATCGTTAAGTGTAGTAGTAGTTTGTACATTCACATTGTTGTGCAGCCAATCTCTAGAACTCCTCCGTGAGTCTCTTTTTCTTTTTAACCTGTTTTTTGAGAGAGAGTCAGGGAGAAGGGCAGGGGGGTGAGAGAGTGAGAAAGAGAGAGAGAGAATCTCAAGCAGGCTCCACACTCAGCACAGAGCCAGACACAGGGCTCAGTCCCACGAACTTGGGATCATGACCTGAGCCACAGTCAAGAGTCGAATGCTCAACCAACTGGGCCACCCAGGCGCCCGCTCCATGAGTCTCTTTTTACACCTGATTTGTTGGAATCAGGAGCTAAAATAAGGTCGTCCGTACCTTGCATTTCAGCAGCCTTCCTTTACTTTTGTTTTTTCTTCTTTTCGTGTTTCTTTTCTCTTTCCTTATTTAAGAACCTGGTGGCCTGTTCTATAAACAGAATTTCCTCCATCGTGGATTTGGCGGACTGCACCCCTGTAACGGCATTTGGCACATTCTTCCATGAAGGGATGCAATTTTGGGGTGGGGGGGGCTGCAGAGGGCTTCCTCAGGAGGAGACATTTAAGTAGAGAGAGTCCTGCAGCCAAGTGGGGAAAGGGAATTCTGGGCCGAGGGAACAAGGTGAGCCAAAGCTGTGTGGCTCTCATCCCCCGCCACAGCCCAGGCACTGCATGAGGCACCAGGGACACGACCAGGAGCCACATCGTGTCCCCGCGTTCCTCAGGGTTAGCGCTGTTTTTCCCAGGGAGGGCGGCAGCGGAGGAAAGTGGGAATTTTGTCTGCAGACACTCTGCCTGTGGGCCCCAGGTGTGACTGTACATCTGGGGGGGATGTGGGGACGTCATCTTGGCGCACTTATCCTTGGGATCAGACTCAGCATCGCCTCCTCTAAGATGCCTTCCTTGCTACTCCATCCAGCTCCCATGCTCCCAAGAAGCCCCAGATCATCCACTCTGGGTATCTCCCTCCGAACCCCATTAAAAACCGCCCGCTTCTGCTTTCTCCTGGGCTTCTCGCAGGACCGCTGCCAACATGGCCACCCGGCACCCCCTGCGGGATGACCAGCCTTTTCAGTGACGGTGGCCGCAGACCCCTGCCTGTGGACAGTGACCCAGGATGCGTCGGTTGGTCAAAAGGGCAACTCTCCTTGCAGAACAGATTCTAAAGGTGGCTTTTCTGCCTGATGCCTCTTCCTCCCCTCTCGCTCCCCGCAGGGTGGTCGACCTGCTGCATGATGAGGACACAGAGCAAGGCTGGGAGGGACACTGTCCCCTCCATTCCAGGCGTGGGGGTACCCGACCGTGGCTGAAGAAGGGTGAGAGGGGTATTGTCGGTTTGGGTTTTGGAGACTGTCTTAGCCCTCGAGCTGCTGTAATGGAACACCATCAACTCGTGGCTTATAAACAGCAAATCTATTACTCACAGTTCTGGAAGCTGGAAGTGCAAGATCAAGGCGCTGGCAGATTCAGAGCCTGCCTCCTGGTTCAGAGAAGGCAGTCTCCTCTGTGTCCTCGCGTGATGGAAGGGACTGGGGAGCTCTGTGGGGTCCCTTTTATGAAGGCACTAATCCCATTACCCCCAGTAGGTCATGCAGGGCCCTCCTGACCTAATCACCTCCCAAGGCCATCACCGTCACCTTGGGGGTTAGGATTGCAACATAAGAATCCTGGGGGGACACAGACATTCAGACGATACCATTAGAGACGACTCCGTAGAGAGCCGTGAGTTCAGCTCCCCCTCATTGTACAGACAAGGAGCCTGAGCCCCAAGGGCGGGGGAGGGAGTTACCTAATGGCTCATGTGATCCATTAGTGACAGAGCTGCCGCCAGAATGGGCTCTCTTGCTTCTGGTCCGGTGTTGTTCTCCAGGGAAGTGGGGAGGTTATAGCAGAGAGAATTAAACGGAGACTCGGGGAGGCTGGCTAGCGTACGCCTTACCATAACAGCAGCCTCCGCAGAGCGCTGGCCGTCCACCAGGCTCTGTCTAAGCATGTGTCATATATTAGCTCGTATCCTCACCAGTCAACCTGATGAAGTGGGTGCTTTTATTATTCCCATTTCAAAGATGGGAAAATTAAGGTAGAGGGAGGCTAAGAGGCTTGCCTGAGATCACATAGCTACCACGGAGCACCCTGGCAGCAAGACAAGTGTATGTTTGCTCACTACCCTATTTACCTCTCATGGGCCAAGGTGATGGAGGTTGACTCCCCTAGCAAGGGACTGAGCCCCTCTTCACTTTGATTTCCTTATTAGTAAGCTGAGGGGGGGGGCATTTCCTTATTAGTAAGCAGCGCCTCTTGCTCCTTGTGACTCTGCTAGTGTCCACACAGCACCCAGTTCTCAGTGCGTGTTAACAAAACCAAGAAAGGGGAATGAGCATGGTGGTTGGGCAGGGGCACTGAGAACAAACATTCTAGTCCATCAGGGCTAAGATGCGCGTTTTTTTTTTCACACATCAACAGCTCTGAACGGTCCTAAGTGCAATATGGCGTCTGGCAGTGGGGGTAAAGCGCATGATGGAAATTCAGAGTCCTCACGATAAACAGGATAAAACTCTGCGAGATGGGAGGGTCTGTGGCGAGTCAGGGGGTATCTGTGGGTCTGGTTTTGCCCCAGACTCTTGATCAGAGAGGAATTCTGGACCCTGCCTCCCACCCCGGAGAGTGGGCTGCCCGGAATGAACATGCTGTCTGGCTCCACGGCTTGAAAGGAGAAAGATGAAGAGTTGCATTGTTCTGGAGGTGAGAGAATAAGGATGTCTTCCATGTGAGCAGCCTTCCCTCCCCTCGACTTCTTTCTTCTCTGCCCCCCCACGGAGGGAGAGCTACCCTAACCCCTTTGTGCCTGCCAGGGCTGGGAATCTCACGCCCCCTGCCTTCCCTCGTCCCAGGGGCTCTCATGACTGCCCTGGATCCCTGGTCCATTTCGTTGGTCCCTTTATTTTATTTTATTTATTTATATTTATTTTTGTGAGAGAGAGAGCGCACAAGCAGGGGAGGTGCAAAAAGAGAGGGGGACAAAGGGTCCGAAGCGGGCTCTGCACTGACCGCAGAAAGCCCAATGTGGAGCTCGACCTCACGAACCACAAGATCATGATCTGAGCCGAAGTCAATGACTGACTCACCCAGGCGCCCCTGGAATTACCCTTAACTCCTCTCTCATACGCCCCCTAAGCCAATCCATCGAGAAATCCTGTCGGCCCTGCCTTCCCAATACAATCCCCAATCCAGCCACTTCTTGCCACTTCCACTGCGGCTGCCCCGCTTGAAGCCAGTGTCGCCTCTCCCTGGAATGATCCTAAAAGACTCCTCCTTCCTGGTCTCCAGGCTTCTGCCCACTTCTTTACCAGATGCTCAACTCAGCAGCAGGTCTGATCACGTCACTGTAGCAGCTCCCCATCCCATTCCAAGGAAGAGCCAAAGTAGCGGTCACCATGCTTGGTTTCCCGTCCCCTTTCTGCCTTCTTCAATCTCTCTCTCTGCTCCGGTCCCATTGGCTCTCTTGTTCTCCTGCCTCAGGGCCTTTGCACTGACCATCCCCTCTGCCTAGAAAGCTCCTCCCCCAGATATCCACGGAGCTGACTCCCTCACCTCCTTTAAGTCTTCCCTCAAGTGTCACCTTCTCAGTGAGGCCTACACTGACCACCGTAAAACTGTTGCTCATATTCCGCCCACTCGCTCCTGTAATCCTGATCACCCTTAGCTGACTGCTTTTATTCCCATGGCACTGGAGACTTACTGTGATGTTTGGTGTCTGTGCCCCCTAATGGAGAGAGAGAAGTTCTAAGGGCAGAGATCTTTGTCTATTTTGTTTGATACACTTGAAGAACCTAGAACAATGTCTTGCGCCTGGTAGGTGCTCCATAGAGATTTGCGAATGAATGAATTTGAAGATGAAAGAAGGGTAATGTGCGACAATAATTAATCTTGCAGAGAATGAGGTTGGTTAAGGGATTTGAGAAAGTAACATTTGAACAGCACCTTGAAGTACATCTAGAAGCTGAGGAAGGTGACTCGAAATTGATCAGCCTGAGCAAAACATGGAGGGGAGAGAGCTTGGTGGCAGGGCAGGAACTGGGGCAGGTGTCAACCACTGATACCTCGTTGGTGAGGCTATTAGCAAGGGAAGTCGAGGCTAGATTGTGCAAAGCTTTGAATGCAGGCCAACACTTTTCCCAACACCAGGACTGGCTACAAAGTTTGTGGGGCCCAATGCAAAATGAAAATGCAAGGCCCCCTTGGTAAAAATGTCAAGAGGGTGACAGCAGAGTGAAATCAAGCTCAAAGCTGTTCCTTTTTTTATTATTATTTTTTTTAACATTTTATTTATTTTTGAGACAGAGAGAGACAGAACATGAGCAGGGAGGGACAGAGAGAGAAGGAGACACAGAATCAGAAGCAGGCTCCAGGCTCTGAGCTGACAGCTCAGCTTGAACCCACGAACATGAGATCCTGACCTGAGCTGAAGTAGGAGGCTCAACTGACTGAGCCATCCAGGTGCCCCTCAAAGCTGTTCTAAGAGTAGGACTTTGCGTGACTGCACAGGTCACAGGCTTGGGAAGCCAGCTCTGCTTATCATGCAAGGGAACTGGTGAGAGCCTTCAAGCACGGCAGAAATGTAATTGGAGCTGGACTTTAGGCAGATTATTCCAGCACGTCTGTCTGGCAGGGTAGGTTGAGGGGAGTCTAGGCAAGGAGTCTGATTAGGCAGCCTTGTGAGAAAGAGGAGGGGGCAGGTGGAGTCTGGAGGTGGGGGACTAAGGGGCAGAAGGCAGAGGTGAGTGCTGGAGTGAGAAGCACGAGGAGGTAGAGTTTGCTTAGACAAGAGCCTGGCGGGAAAGACCCCCTGCTGCAAGCTCACCTTCCTTTGCTCCTTCTACCCCTCCCCTTTCCCCCCAAGCCTCCAGTGATGTGAGCACGGAAATCAGCGGTGTGTCTCCCTTTGGCCACCAGAGGGCAGATCATTCTCGTGGTTTTCCGGGATGAATTTGGGGTGGGGGGAGTGAACTGTCCTCCGTCCTCACCTCTTCCTCTCTTTTCCCCTCATCTCCTTCTGAGTTCCTACATCAACTTCTTCCTCGATGGCTGGGGGACTGGAGCTCGAGTGGGCCACAGGGAGGTGTCCTAGAGTACTGTTGGTGGCACCTGTCGGCATTTAAGAAGTACTTCCGTCCCATCCTCTCACTGCGCCTGGCCAGCTGTCTATTTCTCTGGGTGACTTGGTCATGGGCTCCGCTCAAGATGCTGTAGATGGGAAGTAGAAGTCATCAAGTGTCAGAGGTCCATCCAGCACTTTTCCTGACAATTCCCAGGACCTCTCTGCTCCTGTACCTTTGGGGACTTGCCGCTTGAGCCTGATCTCTGGCTCCTGAGGGGATTCTGACTTCTGCCCACCTTAAGAGGCTATTGAACCCTGGGGTGGGGGTGGGGCAAATTCCAACATGTCCAGGGTACAATGGGTGGGGACAGCTTGGAGCCAGAGACATCAAAACAGCCTACTGCCTCTCCCTGCTGAGACAGTCTAGAGGGGAGTTAAGAGTGGACTCAGGTGAGTTGGAGCCCTGAGTCCAGCTCTGTGCTGACAGGAGCCTGCTTGGAATTCTGTGTCCCACTCTCAATCTCTCTCTGCGCCCCTCCCCTGCTTGTGAGAGCGCTCTCTCTCTCAAAAATAAACATTAAAAATTGTTTAAAACGAGAGAAAATGTCTCTCCTGCCTTACTTTTCGGGGGTATTTTAAAAGGTAATTGGCGTGACTAAATATTACCATAGTGCAATGTCATCTTGTGCTATTTTGAACAAAAAGGTAAGTGGAATTCAAAGATGTTATTTAGAACGTCATCACTGAAACAATGGCATGGATTCTCTTAATATACAAGGACATCAAGGAGCCTAAACTCAGAGATGTTATGTAATCTTTCCAAGATCACATAGCATTTTTCATTCCACCGGAGCTTCGGCTAAAACACAGGGCTGGAAGGACCCCTGCAGTCTCCCACAGCTGGGAGCTAAGGAGGCCGACCAGATGCCTGCCCCGGACCTTAAGAAACAGGAGATTAGATGTGGGGTGTATGGATAAACAGGATCCAAGACAGACGATGGCAGGTGAAGAATGTTAAGTAGACAGGTAATAGACTAACGCTGCCTTTGACAGGTGACACACATGTTGATAGCTTGGATGATAAAAGTGAGATGGATTTTATGAACGGACTGACGAGCGGACACGCAAACGGGGAAGTCGTTTTAGAACCAAAGGATGCCAATCGTTGGGATGGCTAACGGCCTTATTTTCTATTTAGTCAAATAATAACGTGCCCCGGTGATCCACGCTACCCGTTCAGGTTTTGAAAATACCCGGAAACTGACGGAAAGAAACGAAGAATCAGACTAGTACTACCCCAGGAACAACTCGGGGCTCGCCGGGTCTCGGGTGTTGCCGGAAATGGCTGAAGACCGCTGTCGGCTGCGGGGCGGGGCGGGGGCGTGGCCGATTCACCGCACGCGGAGCCACTTCGGGTGTTTCCGGAAACCGCCGCGAGCCTGGCTGAAGTGGGCGGGGAAAGACCTATGGGCGTGGCTGGAGTTCCCCGAGTGGCTTCGTAGATTTCCGTAAATAGAGCCGAAGCTCGGTCTTCGGAATCGAGGCGGTGCGCTCGTCCCCAGGGGTAATCTTCTTCGGGTGTTTCCGGAATTCACCCGTAGTCCGAGGCCGGGAGAGGAGGCGCGCCCCCCTCCCGTTCCTCGCCGCTTCGGATGTTTCCGGCTGCCGCCGGCGGAAAGAGCCGAGGGCCGGCGGTGGTGGCGGCCATGTTGGGAGCAGCAGGTCCGGCGGCGGCTGCCTGTGTGCCGGGCGCGGAGCAGTGCCGCTGAGGGCAGGGGAGGAGCGAGGCAGGCGGCCGGCTGCGGCGGCAGAGAGTAGGCGGAGCGGCGCGGCCCGGCCGAAAGGCGGCACAGCCCAGCCGGGGGTCGGGGGGGTGCGGTCCGGAGCCGCTCGGAGCCGGCGCGGCCTAGCCCGAGCGGCGCATCCCCGGGCTGGCGTGAGCGGCTGCCCGGCCTCCCCGCACCCCCGGCCGGGGCCCATGCGGCGGGTGCCCCTGCTGTGAGAAGCCCCGCCCGGCCGGGCTCCGCGCCTTCCCTTCCCTCCCTTCCAAGCTTCTCGGTTCCCTCCCCTGAGATACCGGCGCCATGTCCAGCGCCCGGACCCCCCTACCCACGCTGAACGAGAGGGACACGGAGCAGGTAAGGAGCCCCGAGGGCTCCCCGAATTCTTTGGCTGGGCCCCTGCACCTTGCAGAGCCTCCTCCCTCTGTTCTCCGCGTGCCCCTGCTGCCACCCTGCAAGCCTCGGCTGCCCTGTCATCTGGCTCTCGGCCTCGCACATCCCCCTCTCAGTCCCGTCCTGGGACCCACCTCGTCCCGACTCCAAGCTGCACACTTGTCTTTTCTGCTGACCCCCCCTCCCCTCGCCGCCCCCTTGCGCTCTTCCGTGTTACCTCCCTAGCTTCCCCTTCTCTTCCCTTTTTCTCTCAGGGGCCTTTTCTGGTCTTCCTCCACCCACGCCGAAAGCCGCCACCCTCCTGCTCCTCGAATAGCACCCCGCGATTTGCCCCAGATCGGTGTCCACCTCTTCCTCCATCTCTTCCAGCCTCGCTTCTGCTCCCGCACCGGTTCTCCCAGCCCCTGGTTATCACCCTCGGGGTCCCTGCCCCGGAGTGTGTTCTCGATCCCTCTCCCCTTCCAGTTCCCCCGCTTCTTTTTTTTTTTTTTTTTGCTTTTCTTTTCTTTTTCCCCCCCTCTTCCTTCTGCAAATTGTGCTCTCCCTCATGCTTGCAACCCACCAGCTCCACCCTCATCACCTTTCCAAATGGTTCGCCTACTCTTTGCTCATCACTTTCCCTTCCTTTCTCCAGGAGCTCCCTGGTGCCTCGCGCTGGCATTTGTTGCTTCCGTGTTTCCCAGACTGCTGTCATGCGCACGGTTTTCCCACAGGTTGTCTTTGGGGTTCCAGCCTGAAGGGTTCCCTTCAGAGTCTGGATCCCTCGCGTTCTGTCCACCCCCCACCCCCCCAGCCCCCCCTCCCCCCGGAGGGGTTCGCTGATGTCTCTGGGCCTGGCTTTTCTCCTCTAGTGCTTTACCGGCCTGCTCCGTGGCTCGTCCTACGGAGGGAGAACATTCCTCCAGCCCCACTCCGTGGGTACAACCTGTTGCTGAGTCCTCTCCCCGGCCACGCTGCGTCACCGTCCTTGCCCTCTGTCTTTTCACACTGCCACACAAGCCATGATGCCTTCCTGTGTCTTCACTCCTGGCCCCGTCACTTTTCACAGTTTCTTCCTTCCTTGTTTGGTACCTTCCGGTTTCTCTACCCTCACCCGGTCTTCCCCAAGCTGCCTCTCCATCAGGATCGCCTTCATCTCTGGATTAGTCTCTTGCCTTCTTCCCGTCGTGTCTGTTTGGCCCTCAGGTGGCCCTGGCCTTTCCCTCCGGATTGGCTGGTGTTTGTAACTCGCCGCCCTGGACATCGGGCATACTAGGTTCTCCAGCGCTTCGCCACCCCTATCCCGGCCCTCCTCATCCTGGCAATCACTGCTATCATCTGTCACCCAAGCTTTAGCATTTTCTGTGTCACCTCACCTGTGAGCTGAGAGGCGTCCGCTTTCCACCCCTCCCCTTTCTGTCACCATGTCTGGGTGTCCCTGGCTGACTGCTGGCTGCTGTGCGGAGAGTCCCCTGGCCGGCACACCCTCGTTGGTGAAGAAGTTTACTGGGCCAGAAAAACTCGACTAGAAAAAGGAGCTCTCCTCCCCTGGGGCTGCAGTGCTTCTTCTTCTTTTTTTTTTTTTTTTTGCATCCTTTTCCCCTTATTACCCCCTCTCTGTTTTCCTGCCCTGCCCTTCTTTCTCCGCAGCCTGATAGAACCCTTGTTCTAGTCTCTAGTCTCTCTCGTGTTCACATCCTTCCCTGACAAATCTTCCCTCTTTTCATTTTCCTACGTTTTTCTCTGGTGTCACCTCCCCCCCCCCCCACTTTCCTCCCAGCTGTCTGTCACCTGGGTGGCCAGGAGCTCATGAGTTTTTCTCTGCCCCTTCCGTTGACCCTTCCGTTACTGATGGATTGACTGCTTCTGGGGGTGAGATGAGTTGAGGGGGAGGGATGGTGGATTTCTGTTTCATCACTGGGTTTTGCAACTGGCTCTGCACGGGACTGGCTTTGGGACCCGGAGCGCGGTCTGTATGTCACACGGCCTTGCCCTCCCTTCCCGGCTGTCTCTCTCCTTGGTGGGAACCGCTTTTTCGAGGCCCTCTTGAGGTTCCCTGTTCCAGTCCTTTTCCTGTCGCAACCTTTGTTTTAGCAGGTAAACCCTGCTTAACCAGAGAACTTTCCCAGACTGTTGACCGTGCGCGGGTAGGAGGAGGCCCGGTGACTGACTGGCACCCTCAGGCATGCGGGGAGTGGCTGTGGAGTGCCTACTCTCTCGGCGAGGCCGTGGGGGGCATTGTGTTCAGCAAAGGAGAGTAACAGACTGCCTCAATGTGGTTTCTTTGTGCTGTTTACTAAATGTGAATGTGTTCTCGCCATGGTCTGTTTTCCTCTCGCGGTGCGTGCATTGATTTCCTCTCCTCCCTACATGCCTCGAGTACTGCTGGGCGCGTAGTAGGCAGTCGGTGCGCACCCATCCATTCGGGGAGAGCTGATCAGGTGAACTGGTGGGCAATGGAGGCTGCCCTTCGCTGACTTCGTCTAGCGCAGCGGCCGCATACTTTGCCGCCCTGCTCCAAATTCTGCGTTACTCATCCTGTTTGCGCTCTTTGTGGACTCGGATTCCCCCCTGAGCCACTTCATCGCTTCTGCTGGCCGTCCTCGGGGTAGCCGGGCACACCGTCTGCCTACTGTTTAAGTCTCATCCCGGTGCCAGCACAGCCTTTGAAACAGCTTGGCTTCACCAGCTGCGTGTATTTTTCAGAACAAGAGAAAAGACACGTAGCGGCCCCTCTCGTCACCAGGCCAGGGATGCCAGAAGCATCAGCCTCTTTTAGAATAGTAGCTCATTGCCCCCGGGAAGCTCTCGGTCCCGTTGCGATTCTGGTTGAAGTAGTCCCAGAAGTTCAGTCGTGGCGGTAGATCAGAATGTTAGGAAATAAAAAGCAAGGGATTTGGTTGTGTGATTCCCTCCCCGCGAAGAGTCTCTGTCACTTTTTTTAGGTTTAAATTATTTAAACTGGTTTCACCAGGAAATAGGTGAGCTCTACTGGTTGTCTTCAAGTTCCAATCTCCTTTTGCCCTTCCTCTCCCCGTTTCTTTAAAACATGTGGCTGATGAGAAGCTGTTTCCAGCAGCTCTTTGATCATATATGAATTAAACACACATAACACACACATACGCGCGCGCGCGCACACACACGCACAAAATGTTGAATCATAAAAATAAACCTTGTGTTGCAGGAAGATTGCCTGTTTGCTGTCGAGTCTGCTCCTAGCACTGAATGTGGGAGCTAAAAGAAAGTCAGGCCCCGTCTTTGAGATGATTTTTGTGACACCTGGTTTCGAATGTGCTTTTTCGCGGCTCTAGACTCTTTTTTCTTTTGCGGAAGGAGGGTTGTGACCTGGGGCCGGTAGTTTTGGGGATTCTCTGTCTGGGAGCTGAGCTTTCTGTCCACTTCTTCTCTAGATGGCTCTGCTGGCCTGGAGGCTTGGCTGTGGTGAAAGCAGTCAGCACGCCATGACTTTGTCCTCCAGACAGCGGTGGCCACTGTTGGCAAGTGCGGAGAGGGGTCCAGCTTCCCCAGTCCACCTGCCGTTGGCCGGGCTACTACGTGAAGCGCCTGGGAGTGGGACCTCATGGCTCCAGACCTGCCCTGCCGCTGGGCCTCAGGAGCCACGAGGGAGAGGGCTTCCGAGGGGGAGAAGAGGAGGCTTTCACTCCCGGCCTCACTTCTGCTGCAGCCAGCCAGGGAGGGGGTTTGCTCTCATTCTTCTAGGGAGTGAGTGGCATTGTTTATTCTCTTGGGTGGCTCTCGGAAGAGGGGTGTGGAAGTCTGGATGGGGTGAGCAAAGCTGACTTATGGAATCCTGTAAAGAACAACCGAGCCCTTGGATGCCAGGGTCGATTCTGTCGATTCTGGCTGAACGTTAATTTGAACGCTTTTGGCGTCTACGCTGGTAGAGAGCTCGGGTGGCTCTCCTTTCACTCCGCGCCTGCGGGCCTGCAGCACTGTGCTCTGGGTGCAGACTCTGACTTCTGCCCTTTGACTCTGGCCAAGGGCCCGTTAGTGGTCAGGGGTGTGGTGTGGGTGGACGTCAGACCATCCGTTCTCGCTTCCTGCGTGGCCCCAGAAATTAGGACTGAGGCCTCGTTAGAGCGAGAGCTTTGGGAGTCTAGAGATCATAGTGTCGCCCGCCAGACCATAATCTTTGGACCCGATAAAGGTAACCACTTAGTGAATTGTAATACTTTCTCTCTAACGTGTGGGCTTTGGGAAGTCGCTCAACAGATGGCTACAAGACAGTCATTGAAACTAGGTCTGCTTTAGATTAGAATCAAGTTCACACAGGGATGACTGCATCTTGCAGATAGTGACCGAAGACGGACCCGAGATTCTTCTCACGGTCAGTGTCTCCGCTGATGCCTGGGAGGTGGGGGAAAAATGGAGAATTTGGTTGCCTGAGAGGTTGGCATGGTCAGGTCTTGTGGGAGTCCAGAACTTCTCAGACTAGACTGTCTCCCCTTTGGACAGAACAACCCAATTCTCAGTGGGCATTTGAACAGGACTAAGCCGTGCCTTCACAAACTCTTTCCCATTGAGCACTTAGCCACCTGGCTGGCCTTTCTCTCCTCCCAGGAGCTTCCATGACTTTCCTGCGTATGTATTCTGCCGACTGGAATGAATATTTTATGCCTAGAGTGCAGCCGAGCCTCAGACTCTGTGGCCCATTATCGACGAGTGGGGTGGGGGCTGGGCGCCACCTTTGGCCCCATGATAGCTCTGCTAAATGGACTCCCCCCACCGCAGCCCATTTGAAGCCCATTAATGGATTGGGATGAAGTAACCTCAGCAGATGGAAAGGACGAGGAGGGTGGTTGGCCTTCCTCCCGCAGTCTCTAGGTCCAGCCCCAGCTCCGTCTGCTTGGTTAAGCTGTAGGCTGTGGCTGCTGGGCTTTTGCTATGAGAGGAGGAGGTGGGCAACCGGCTTGATTCTCTTGTAGCCGCTGGTGCTGCTGGGTTTGCACTCTCCTATCAGAGCAGAAACCGAGAAGGATGTGGAAAGGGTGGGTGGAGTTTCACCTAGGCCTTCCTCCTGCAGCGGAAGTTCAGCGCGGTGACAAACCAGATAGGTGGCTGAGTTTCCTCCTGTTGATGGGAGACTCCAGCATTCGTACCTTTTGCACTCACAGCTCGGATTCTCCAGGCTTCCTCGCAGCCTTCATCAAACGAGAGTGAGTCACTGCAGTGTTATCTCTGCTTTTTCCCCTTCTGTCTCAGCAAAGGGAAGAGGGAGCCTTTACAAACTTTGTGGGGGAGGAAACCGCCCATTTCCCACCGCTGGCTTGGGAAGAGGCCATCCATCCCGACGTTAACTCTGAAAGCTCTAGCGCTCGGAGCAGAATGTCACCACCCCGCCACAGTCCCCTTGGCGTAGGCATTGAATGTCATCGCTGTCTTTTGGGCTGTGACAGCACGCCGGATTCTGAAACACCACGAGAGGATTTGGTCTCTTGGCGGCCAGTTATCTTTCAGAGAAGGAGGCAATCCAGTTCCTTCTCTTGCCTGCTTGACCTGCTCCTCCTTGAGAGGGTAGAGATAGGTCCCTTCCTCTGTATGTCTGCCCTGAGCTAGAGGGTTTGAAGTTTCTCAGACCCTGTGCCCTCTCTCTCTCTCCCTAGTCCATTTATCGCTATATTTCTCATTCAAAAAAGGGCAAAAACAAAGGTTTTTTTGCTCATCACATGGTTAAGCTCGGGTTTGGTAGGCAAGGGCTAGGCGGACACTGATACTGATGGCTAAGTGAGTCCAGAGGGGCCGCAGATAGGAGGGTGAAGAAGGGGGGCGGGGAGGGAGGAGAAAGGGAGGGTGTGTTCAGTGACTGGCTCCAAGCCACCTTTTTCTTTTTAACATAAGGAAGGCGGAGCAGACCAGAGGCTTCTCTGTAGAACCAGTCAGGCTGGTTTTGAGCAGCCTCGGCCTATTTTCCCCTGTGCTCTTTGGGAAGTGGGCAGTACAAAGGTCTGCCTCCTCTGGGGCTCTGCTCCTGGAAGTATGAGTTTGGAGGAGACCAGCAGACACCCCCATTCCCCCTAAGACTGAATGGGCCTCTGAGCGGGGCCTCCCTAGTGAGTGGACTTTCTCTACACCCAGTGCTGCTCAAGGCAACGTTGTCTCAGGCACCTGTCGCTGGTCCAACTCCTTTCCTTGGGCCCCCTTTGCAGGTCACAGTTTGGCGAAAGGCCCTCCAGCCTGGCCAGGGGGAAGGGACCGGGTTTGTGGTTTATGGATGGGGAACTGACTCCTGGCTGTTGTGATCTGATCGCAAAATCCATTGAGACCCCAGACCTTTTGGCGTGATGCAGTGGGACTGTCGTCCAGGCGTGCCGGGGAAGAAAAAAGGAGAGAATCGTTTTTGGTCTTCGGCAGCTCCAGGGGTTAACAGTTTGAGTTTGGTCCTGATCAGGTACCTGTAGGAAAGGTGGGAGTCCTCAGTCACCACCCGCTGGCACTTCCTGAACAGCAGCAGGAGACCTTTCTCAGGGAAGGGACTTCGGATTGTGACGCTCCTCTGACCATCAGAGCTACTGATACAGCAGGATTGTTTTCCCAGTCTCCCACTAAACGGAAAACTCCCACGTCTGAAACTTTGGTGATTAATGAGTGAAACTACCTGCAAACATAGTTCCAGCCCTTGCCCTTGCCCTTGGGGGCTGGCTGCTTCTGTCACTACTGCAGCGATCTACTCATTGCTTCTCCTGAGCACCGTTGCACTGAGCACTTTGCTTTGGTTCTGGACACCATGTGTACAGCGTGGCTCCTTTTCCCGCACCTCCTTTAGACCTGAGGGTCTGTTGGCCTTCCCTTACCCCCATCACTCCCCGCCCCCCTCAGGTGGCCATCATCTGAGTGTCTTTGCATGTGGTGTTGGATGTGCTTGTGGCTTGTTGCCTTGTTTGGGCCCACAAGTGTTCGAATGGCTGGTGCTGTAGTCACAGGAAGTGGGCCCCTAGGCCTGCTTGGTCTAGCAGTCGTCTAATTGAGCTGAGCTATTGGCAGAATTGAAAGGAGATCCCAGCACCTGGGGACTTCCAGTAAGTGCTGTGTTCTGGTTAGAGCAGGCTCTGCAGCCTGAGTCTCCTGTGCTGGAGTCTTGGTCAGTCCCTGCTGTGTGTGGCCCTGGGCTTACCTAATTGTCCCAGGCCTGTTAGCTCATCTGTGAAAGCAGGAGTAATGGCAGCCCCTGTCCTGGAGGTACAGTCGTTGTGAGCATCGGAAGAATTAACGAATATTAAGCACTTTAAAATAATGCCTGGCAGGGCATAATAATCCTCGTCATCACTGTTCTTTGTTGAGCAATGTAGCGGGTTTTCTCTGAACACGCAACTCCAGGTCAGTGTACACTGGAATTTCTCTGTAACTGATTGAAAGAGTCTTGGTTTCTTTTAGTCATTAGGGTCCTTCAGGTGCTTTTTCCAGCATTAAAAAAAAATCTGTTTATGTTTGTTTTATTTTATTCGTAGAAGCCAGCAAGCTATCTGAATAGAATGCTGTTGGGAAGGTTTATGTGCTGTTGAGATCATTTTTAAAAATGGAGCTGCGTTTATTTACACGATATCAATATCCGGTGATTTTAATTGATTAAAACAAACCGACCCAAACCCCTACCTTTTGCCTGCGCGCATTCCTGTGTCGGGCACGGTGGAGGTGGTGTGAGCAGCCTCACCAGCGCCTGGAAGGCCAGATCCAAAGTCACCGGAGCAGGGTTCTTTCTGGGTGCTGGGGTCCAGGTGTTACTGAGGCCCCAGGAAGCGCCCGGGATTTTGTTTCACGTTCCTTTCTTCAAGTGCAGTATTTTACCCCGTGGCAACCGGAGAAAGCTCCCTGTTTCTCTTAAAGACCACATGGGAACTTAGCAGCTAATGACTTCAGGTTCATTTTTCACTAGCAAAGAGGCCTTCGGGGGGCAAGCCCTTGTTATCTCTGTTGGCTCCTCTCGAGTGAGAGGAAAGCCTCCCCTTTGTGAGGTCCTGGAAGGGTCACAGCCATTTCTCGGCTGCGCCTGTGAGTTTGTGGACTTTGGGCTGAGATTTTGGTCTCAGTCGGTTCCCTGTTGATCTTCATCTCTTGCCGCTCCTAGAGCCTGAACGCCTGGTCTGAACAGCAAGTAACTTGCTTAGCGTTTTCACATTGCAGCTGCGGCCAAGGCAAAAGGTAACAGGGTCGCCCCGGAGCTCAGCAGGGAATATTTCTTTCACTGTACTTTCCTCTTCCTTTTGCCCCCTCTGCTGACTTATCTCACTTCCTTTTTTTTCTGTTTGGTTTCTTTGAACTCTGTTCCTTCATTATCACTGCCCATCTCGGGTTTTCATCTCCGTGCCCCACTCTGCCTTACCTGTTTCTATGCCTCTTTTGTGGCATGGCTCAGGAGGGGAATTCTGATAGTCTGAGATCTCCTTCATGTATAGAATCCCAGAACCACCCGGTCCTTTCTCCCGTTCCACTGATTTTTGTGAAGTTAAGGATTTGCTGCTTTAGAAAATATTTTCTTTTTATGTCTCCGGAGCCACCTTCCTTAGTAAAGCCAGGCCTGGCGATCTGACAACTTATTAGGGTCGGCGTCCCGGTTTCCCCGGTGACAGGGGCTAAGCCAGTTCTGGGCTGTTTTCTGCGGCCTGTCCGGAAGGCTGTAACGCAGACCCCCTCTTGGGAGGGGTCTGAGGAGGCACTTGTGAATTTTGGCAATGCGATATTGAATTTGGCTCCCAGAGTGTGGCTTGAGGGCTCCGGGGTTCCTTAAGGCCCGTTCCTCGGAACGCGAAATCAAAATGAGTTTCATCAGAACGTGAATGCAGTCTCTGCCTTTTATCACTCTCGCTCTGTCCGTATACAGTGGAGTTTTCCAGAGGCGGAATGCTGTGTGCTGACATCATCATTCTTGGCTAATGAAATGTGTGCTTCTGTATTCTTGTGTTTTCTAGAATTTTTAAAGTAGTCCTTTAAGGTATAAATATACATGTTTTCAGTGATGGCTCAGTTTGTTTGCAGTACTTCTGGACTCTTACGAGCTTTCTTCAGTTGTGCCCGCTGTAAGCCCTGTAAACCTCATTATTGTCCTGTAAATCATTATTCTGAAATCCCACCATTTTCCTGGCATCTTCAAGGAAACACGGCAAGAAGTAAGTACAACTTGTAAAACTTAACTTGTGAGAACTTTCAGGAAAGCTTCTAATTTAAAAAATTTTTACTCGCAACTTATTTTAGCACTTTATCCTAACACAGAGGAAAATTTATCATATTTCTCTTATATTCAAGGATGGATTGTTGGCTTTAAAAAGGGAGATTAGAAGACTTGCAACCTCTGTTTACTGAAATGGACCTATCAACAAGTGAGTGGGAGGAATCAGAAGAGTCTAGGCAAAACCATAAATAAGAAATGAGAAATTATTAGAAGAGATAATATTGTAGACATCAGTAACGTCCTTTATTACGTCTGACGCGACTGAACACGGCTGACGGCAGCGCACAGTGCCAGGTAAGGTGCAGAAGACCGGTCATGCAGAATTGAAAGAAAAAGGGATGGATGGAGTATTTTCAGTGTATACACCATGAGCTCTTTAAAAGCCAAAATTTGCTCCAGCTTTTCAACCTAGAAATAAAAAAGTCACTGGAACTTACAGGATGAGTTCCGACATGGCTTTGGCCGGAAAAGCTGGCCCAATAGCAGAGAGACTACGGAGGTCCGGAACCGCAGACATCGCCGCATGCCCACCGGACGGAGAGTCAGAGAAACTCGGGGCAAGGCCATGTGGTATCTGACTCATGTATGGAAAGGTTTAGGTGCGAATGGGAAGACTGAGCTCCCGTCTTGTGGACAGAAGTGTACTTTTGCCTTACAAGTGAGATTTACAGACGCGGCTCAGCTTGTGTCGGGACCAACCACGCTTCAAAGAATTTTCTTCTTTTATGTAAACGTTCAGCAGTGAACACAGTAGTGATAAATATGCGGGAGGTTCAATAACTCTTTTGACTCTCATGGCTCATCCTGGAAGAGCTTCGTTTTCATCTGCATTGTCGGTGCAGAAGTGGTGGCAGAAGAACACGGCTGGCGCCGGAACGTAAACCAAGGCAGCGGCACCAAATTCTACTGGAGATCACAGTCGTGGGCTTCTTTCCTGCTCGACACTTGTAGCTGAAGAAGGGGGCGCGTTTTCACTTGAGAATGTCCTAAAGATTACTAATTTTTACCAAGTCTCAACCCTCTAATAAAAGTCTCTTTAATATTTTGAATGATGAAAGACCAGGCGTCCGTGGGCATTGTCGCCGTCACCGCCGTACAGTGACGGTCTTGAGAAAACGCCCTGGTGTGTCGGAGCTGAACCGGCTGCGTGGATCATCATTTTTATTTCAAAGAACAACTGACGGATCAACTCACAGTTATTCCTACTTGAGTGTTTAGTGGACGTTTTCTTGAAATTGAACAAAGTGAGTCTGTCACCGTTGCCAGTGATAAAATTCCAGCTTTCGAGCGAAAATGAGAATTTTTCGAAAACCCAATTTGTCAAAGACGTTTTTGATGAAATCCGTAGTTAAATTAGTGGAATGTGATCTTTTGATATTGTATGAAATGTCAATATTTGGAAATTCTGTATAATTCAACGAAGGAGTATTTCCCAGATTGCCAGTAGGTAAAAGAGCCATTCAAAATACAAGATGACCAGTGTATTTTTAACATAAAAAGGACACAAAAGATTCATTGATGGGGCGCCTGGGGGGCTCAGTTGGGCGTCTGACTCTTGATTTCTGCTCAGGTCATGATCTCACGGTTGGGTTCGAGAGATTGAACCCCACCCCACGCTGGGCTCCCAGCTGGGCTCTGCGCTGACAGCGGAGACTGCTTGGGATTCTCTCTCTGCTCCTCCCCCCCCCCCCAAATAAAACTTAAAAAGAAAAGACTCACTGATAAAATTTCAGATTGCAACTAGCTTTTACAAACTACTACTTTCGAGTTTGGGTCTAGTGTCAAAGAAGAAAATTCTCAGGATCCGAAAGGCTGTTAAACTCCATTTTCCAGCCACAGGTTTATATGAAGTGAGATTTTTCTTCATATTTTACAACTGGAACAATATATTGAAACATCTAGAATGCAGAAGCAGATATAAGAAGTTGGTTCTCTTCCATTAAGGTAGACATTAAAGAGATGTATAACTGTAAAACAGTGCAACTTTTGCCAAGAATTTAATTTTGTTTTAGGAAGTACAGGGGTTTTTTTTTGTAAAAAAAAAAAAATCATTTGTATACACATGAATAGGTTTATTAATTTGTTTTATTTCTTAGTGTCTTTATTATTTTATTTTGAGAGACAGAGAGTGAGCAGGGGAGGGGCACAGAGAGAGGGAGACACAGAATCCGAGGCACGCTCCAGGCTCTGAGCGGTCAGCACAGAGCTCAATGCGGGGCTCGAACCCAAGGACTGTGAGATCATGACCTGAGCCAAAGTCGGTCGCTTAACTGACTGAGCCACGCAGGCGCCCCTCATTTGAATTAATAAAAAGAGTCTTTTAACTACCGCTTTAGTTTCTAATAAGGTAGCTATTGATAACGTTAACCCACACAAACCAAAGATTTGTGCAGTCCTCGGTTATTGTTTTAAGAGCAGAAAGAGTTCATGAGACCAAAAAGTGAGAAGACTTTTGTTTGTAGACAAAACTTGAGTTGATTGTCTGTCTCGGGCTGGTTACTTGGTGATGACTTCATAGGGATCTTTGTTTACAGTTCAGGCTGCAGGGTGCCTGTCTGGGTCTCAGAGACTTTGACCCCAGCTAGCCCGTTGCCTTCTTCTGATACATGCAGCTTTGGCCCCGTGGGCTTTATCAGTGGTTTGTTTTTTTCCCTCTTTGCCTTTTTCCTTACATTTTTTTTTCATTTTCTCATTTTCCTTTCTCTTTATTCCTCTGTTTTATATGCCCCCCCTTTTGTTTTCATTTTTTTTCTTTTTTCTTTCGTTTTTTAGTGTGGGGGTCTTGGGGGTTCTGTCTGGCATTGTGTTTTGATTGGATTATGAGATCAGTTCATGGGGTGGACTTCCTTTGGTATGTGTGAAATTGTGGTTTGGCAAATACAGTTTTTTCAGTAAGAATAAGTAACTCACGTTTCCATGTAATGGGCTTACTATGTTCTTTTAAATGAATGGATACATGTTTAGATCTTTTCTCTTATTTCTAATACAGTAGATGTTAATAGACATAATCCACATAAACAGATGCTTTTTGGGGACTCGATTGTTTTTAATAGTTGCAAGGAATTTCTGAAACGAAAAAGTGTCAGAATCACAGTTGTAGACAGAACTTGGATTCATTCTCCCTGGCTGTGGTTGGCCGATTTCTTGGTAATTTCATAAAAAAACCATTTTGCAATCCCCAGCCCCTGTTTGGTCCTGGCTGTGCCTCAGAAAGGCACTTGCTGCCTGGTTTGCTGTGGTGCTAGCCGAGGAAGCTGATTCTCGGCTACCTGAGGGACCGTGACCAAAGCTGGCTCTTTTTCTCCTTCAAAAACAGAGTATTGGTCTTGTGAGGTTTTTTTTAAAGTTCGTTTTTTTAAATTCCGAGATAATTTTAAATGAAGAAAAGTTGCAAAACTAAGCCAAGGAGTTCCTGCCCATTCTTCTCCCACCTTCCCCTTGTGTCCGCATCTTCTGTCACCGCAGGACATGGACCAGAACGAAGAATTAGCCTCCGTTCAATACCATCAACCACAGTACAGAACCTGAGATTGAATCAGTTTTTCCACAGATGTGCTTTTTTCTCTTCCAGGACCCAGTCCAGGAGCCCACATTGCGTTTGATTGTCATGTCTCTGTAGTCTCCTCGCATCTGTGACCATTTCCTTAGGCTTCTCAGGTCTTTTATGACAGTGACAGTTTTGAAGAATACTGCTTAGTTTATAGAATGGTCCCTAATTATGGTAACCTAAATTTTTCCCGTGGCCTTGTGCTTTAACTCCCCATTTTTTCATTGTGGTAAAATGCACACGTAAGGTTTACCATTTTAGCCTTTTCTTTTTAATTTTTAAATTAAGTTTATTTATTTTTGAGACAGAGAGAGGGGGCAGAGGATCCGAAGTGGGCTCTGTGCTGACAGCAGATAGCCCGATGTGGGGCTCGGACTCAAAAACCGTAGGATCAGGACCTGAGCTATAGTCAGATACTTAACTGACAGAGCCACCCTGATGTCCCCCCATTTTTATCATTTCCAAGTCGAGTGGCATTAAGTACATTCACAATGTTATGTGACCATCTACTATTTCTAGAAAATGTTCATCATCCCAAACAGAAATTCTATATCAATTAAATAGTAACTCTCCATCCCCCTCCCCCAGTCTCTTATAACCTCAATTTTATTTTCTGTCTCTATGGATTTGGCTACTCTGGGTACCTCATATAAGGGAGGAATCATAAAGTATTTGTTTTTTTTGTGTCCGGCTCATTATACTTACTATTTTCAAGGTTCATCCGGGTTGTAGCTTTAATCCCGTTTTAAAAGTTAACTTGGGGGGCACCTGGGTGGCTCATTTGGTTGAGCTTCCGGCTTTGGCTCAGGTCATGATCTCGCCATTAGTGGGCCCGGTCCCCACGTCGCGCTCTGTGCTTACGCTAGCTCACATCCTGGAGCCGGCTTCGGATTCTGTGTCTCCCTCTCTCTCTGACCCTCTCCTGCTCATGCTGTCTCTCTCTCTCTCTCTCAAAAATAAATAAAAAACATTAAAAAAAAAGTTAACTTGGGTTTTACTGTGGTGATACGTATTGAGTCGGTATGTTAGAAAATACAGTTACTAAGATATGTTGTGATTTGCTTGGTGATTAATTTAAATGAATTAAAAGGTAATTTAACATTTTCGCAGTTTTAGTTAGAATACTGCGGTTATACCCACATAAAGAAAGCTGTTGGAGGTCGTTAATAGTAAAGAGTGTAAAGGGTTTCCAGACCGAAGTGTGGGAATGTATTCTGTAGAGCCGCATCGGCCAGTCGTCCCTGTTCTCGATTGGCTGGTTACTTGCTATGACCTCACGCTGGGCTTTTGTTCCGAGTCCCGGCGCCCCGGCTGGGCTGCAGGGAGGGACCTGCAGCCTGGGTTTGCAGTCGTTCTAGCTGAGGAAGCTGGTTCTCAGTGACCCGAGGGACTTTGACCAAAGTTGGCTTTTTTCCTCCTTCTAATATAGAATGTTGGCCTCCCCCCCGCCGCCCATTAAAAAGATCATTTGGCTTACTTGGATTTCATTATGACAGATTTTTTTAAAGCTTATGCATTGGCTATTGGTCAATTCCAAATTTGAAAACTGCAAAGCTTGCTTAGCCTCTATCCTTGAAGAACCTTGGTGCCTGTAATAGCTGAAGGCTGGTAGGCTCCAGTCACCTACTATGGCCAGAACACCCCGCAGTCTGTTCCCTGGGTGGCTGCAGAGCCTACACACTGGGTAGGGTTCCTAGTCCCTCTGGGCTTAACTCTTTGTTGGCCCTGTTTCTTAAAGAAACATGCCTGCCAGATCCCACACTTGACAGAGATATGCTCTATTCTCTCCTGTGAGGCCGGCAGATCTGGTGTGTAAAGGTGTGAACTTTATCTTTGCTTGATGAGCCTTTTTTTTTTTAATAGTTTATTTTTGAGACAGAGACAGAGCACAAGTCGGGGAGGGGCAGAGAGAGAGGGAGACACAGAATCTGAAACAGGCTCCAGGTTCTGATCTGTCAGCATAGAACCGGACATGGGGCTCGAACCCACAAACCATGAGATCATGACCTGTGCCGAAGTTGGACAGTTAACCAACTGAGCCATCCAGGCGCCCCAGCTTGATGAGGCTTTAAAGGATAGAAAAAATAGCAGTAGATACACAGTTCCTAAAGTGTCGTATGGGGGTACATAGATGGCTCACATGCTTAATGGTCTCACTCTTGATTTCCGCCCAGGGTTTGTGGGTTTGAGTCCTATGTCAGGCTCCACACTGTCAGTGCAGGGCTTGGGATTGTCTCTCCCTCTCTCTCTGCCCACCCCCCCCACCCCCCGCCGCACATAGGCACATACACTCCTTCTCTAAATAAACTTAAATACTTTTTGCGGGGTGCTGGGTGGCTCAGTCAATTAGTGTCCAACTTTGGCTCAGGTCATGATCTTTCAGTTCATGGGTGTGAGCCCCGCGTCGGGCTTCGTGCTGACAGCTCAGCCTGGGGCCTGCTTCACATTCTGTCTTTCCCTCTCTTTCTGCCCCTTCCCCCCTTGCACTGTCTCTCTCAAAAATAAACGTTAAAAGTATCTTATGATTGTTGGCCTTGTTTTGCTTGTACTCACCCTCCAATGTGCGTGGCATCTCTGACTTTGGAAGGCTTCCCTTGAGACCGCCAGTGGTCGACCTTTGGGCCTCCTCTAATAGTTACTTGTACCAGCTTTAAGCAGATCTTTTTAAATTCATCTCATTTGTTCAGAATCACTTCTCATCAGGTCATTAAAAAACACTGTTTAATCAGGTGCTTAACTTGAGTCTCCATATAGACTTGCAGGATTATAGCTCCATTCCCCATCACTCAGCAGTCCCATAATCCTCTGCTTTTTACACAAAGCTTATTTCTTTTCAGATTCACATGTGGCTTTCATTCCAATTCCAGAATTGAACTTGATGTGCTTTTCTCTCTCTCTTCAGCCGCTGGTCTGTACAGAAGATAGACTTTTGCTTTCAAAGGAGATTTGTTCGCTCTATTAGCTAAGGCAGTGACTCCGTAACGGCGCCTCCTGGATGGCCCTCTAGGACATTAGTCTTCCAAGTGGCTGGGAAACTCTTAAAGGGAATAGACTGAGCACTTGAAGGGTCGACCACCCCTGCCCATTCTCACTCACGGGGCATGGTCTGCTCCGAGGCTAGCGTCATTAGCTACAGACGTAATACTTGTCTCTACGTATTGAACACTTACTTTGTCCCAGACGCTTGTTTTATACTGTTTATAGCTGTTTTACACTGATTAACTCATTCGTCTTTGTGAGATGGTGGGTCTTACTCTTTTTCAGATGAGGAAGTAGAGGCCCAGAAGTGTTGAATAACTTGTTCGTTACAAACCCAAGTGGTCCAGAGTGTATCAGTCAGTGTCAGACCAAGACTTTGTTGACTGTGAAGAATCCTTTGGTTCTGGCTTCAGCTGCGTCCAGGCAGTAGGAGATAGATACCTTAGGATTCGCTCCTGATCAGCATGGGTTTGCCTAAGTCGTGCATGGCCGCCTCTGCCCCAGATTGTTTCTTCCTGCCCTTGGTGGCCCAAGGGGTCACAGCTCGACAGGCTTCCCTACCCGGTCTTGACCCTTCCGAACAAGAGCTATGGGAAACTTTATTTTATTTATTTTATTATTTTTTTAATGTTTTTGTTATTTATTTTTGAGCGAGAGACAGAGTGTGAGCGGGGGAGAAGCAGAGAGGGAGACACAGAATCTGAAGCAGGCTCCAAGCTGTCAGCACAGAGCCTGCTGTGGGGCTCAAACTCATAAACCGTGAGATTATGACCTGAGCCCAAGTGGGGTGCTTAACCAACTGAGCCACCCGGGTGCCCCGATGGGAAACTTTCTAAAAAACTTTATTATTTAATCCTAGCTTCTGATTGTCCTCTTTATCTCTTCTCATATTCTGGGATTTCAAGAACCATTTTTAGAAAAGCCAGAATTCTGGGACCTAAAATTAGTAACTAACAAATACTGAGTTCATAGCATGGGACAGCTTCGATTCCTAGATTTGACTGCCCTGCTCTGTAGCACCCATGAAATGCTGGGATTCTAGAACCTTTCTTATATGCGCTCCCACACCCCTGCCACCCCAAAAAGAAAAAGGCTGTTGTGCGTGGATCTTAAACTGTGTACATTTTATCACGAGAAAATAACGTTCTCCCTTTACAACCCTCTACGTGCCACTTACACAGAGGCGCTGAGCTACTTGCTTTTAGCCTTGACTGCCAAGGGCAGCGAGCACCGAGGCTGGTAGTACCAGGCCGCTGTATGCGATTGGGACTTGCCCGTTAGATCCTGGGAGCTGAGCTCTGGCGCTCCTGCTGTGCCGCTTTATCCCACTGCTTGTTTTATGTGCCACTACTTCCTGTTTGCTTTTGTCCAGTCTCCCTTCTGGCTCCCTGCTCTCTCCCGAGGCTGATGCCCGCAGCTCTGCGCCAAGGTCTCCGGGACCTGTGCTGTTTCTCAGAGGGACTGCTCCGTGCCCCCCCGTGGAATTTTAGTTCACTTGAGTTGTCGTGTTTATGGTTTGATTCGCTTGCTTGTCTCCCCTGGACAGTAGTAGTGCCTGTTCTTTTATCCTGTTAGACGTCCTGAGTCTGATTAGCAAAGTTCTGAAATCTTAAGGCTGCTTTAAGATGCCAGCATGGGGGTGAGAGGAAAGTGGCCAGCTGCTGCCCTTGAGGCGCACATCACTTACCCACGGGGGCCCCTCTTGCTGCCCTAGCAGAGAAGGAGAGGGGGGCCGACCAGAAGAGCGGATTTGTGTTCAGACCTCATTCGCTTCTTCAGGACCGCGGTTGCGTGCCATTTCTAAATGACTCTCTTTCTGTTACGGGGTGAAACCACGGTCCACATAAATGACCTCTGTAAGCAAAGCCTGTTGGCGTCCTTCTGCGTGGTCGCACCTCCCCCACGTCCCGTCTCCATCACATTTTCCCTCCGAGCGGAGGTAGCTGCCGTTCGCACGCAGGTGCTCCTCAGTGACGCGGGCCACGGCTTCCTCGGAGAGTGCGCGGCAGTGAGTTCTTGCTAATAAAAAGGCTGTCATAATGGGTTAGGTCCACAGGGGCTCTGCCCTTCTGTACTCCTATTCCCAGGGAGAAAAATCTCTACCTTAATTACCACATCTCACAGGCAGAGAGGTGTGGCTGCTAATTGATTAGATGACAGTCCTTTGCATTGATGCGGAACCTTTGGGGTGGTTGGGTTTCGTTTGGTTCTTAAATAAACAGATTTGAGCCAGGTAAGTTTATTTTGGGGAGACGAAGTCCTGAGTAGGGATTTCCCTTTGTGAATTTCACGTCTTTAGTGCCATTTCTGTGTCCCTGTTTTCTAACCTGGTAGGACGCATGAAGTAGGCTTTTCTTGCTGTTTTACAGGTGCACGTGGTGAATAGGTCTTCCCCCCCCACCACCCTGCGTCTCCGGCGTGCTCCCTGTCTAGTGGGGAGAGCCAGATTCCTTTATTTGGTTTGCTTTTCCTTCCCTCCTGTTGGAATGGTCGAACTCTATTCTGAAATATATTTTTAAGATAGTGTCTAAAAGCTAACACCCTGCCTTCCTTGAAACCACAGAAACTGCTTGTGAAACAGCCGCCAGGGCGAGCCGCCAAGTCTGTGCTGTTAACCCACCCTGGTGACAAATGTCAGACACTGATGGCACACCAAAGTCATGCCTGCGGTGTGAGGGTTTACTCAGTAATAAAATGTGTAGGTGCCGAGCGCCGGTTTCACATCCAGAATGCCCACATTATGATATTCTTCGTGGGGAGCCATTCCCGAAGAGTCTTGTGTAGCTAACCTGCTCTGTGCTCTACAGGAAAGGTTTTTGTTTTAAAAAAAATTTTTTTTAACATTTATTCATTTTTGAGAGATAGAGTGCCGATGGGGGAGGGACAGAGAGAGAGGAGACACAGGATCTGATGCAGGCTCCATCCAGGCTCGACACTGTCAGCCCAGAGCCCCATGTGGGGCTTGAACCCCCCAACTATGAGATCATGACCTGAGCCAAAATCAGAGGCTTAACCTATTGAGCCACCCAGGCGCCCCCCCCTATATAGGAGAGGTTTTAAACAAACCAATTCCCATTCCCCCTAACCTCCTTTTTAAGAATTTTTTTAATTTCAGGAAGTGGTTTTCTTTTGAGGTGATTTGGACCAAGCCTCTTACCAGCTTTCCCCATTTTTTAGTTAGAACTGGTTCAGAATTGTTTTGCCCCACAATGGAGAACTTGGGCCTTAATCTTTATCCCCAGGCCCTCAAATGACTGACTGTTTGTTTGTTTAATGGCATAGAATTTTCTCTGTGTAGGGAATGTTATTTTTTTTCCTTTAAATTTTTATTTAAATTTTAGTTGGCATACAGTGCAATATTGGTTTCAGGAGTAGGATTCAGTGATTCGTCACTTAGGGAGTTTTATTTCCTTTTTTATTAAAAAATTTTTTTAAATGTTTATTTATTTTTGAGAGAGAGAGAGAGAGCATGAGCAGGAGAAGGGCAGAGAGAGAAGGAGACACAGAATCCAAAGCAAGCTCCAGGCTCTGAGCTGTCAGCACAGAGCCCCATGTGGGGCTCGAACTCAGGAACTGTGAGATCTGCTTAACCAACTGAGCCACCCAGGTGCCCCAAGGGAATTTTATTTCTTTACAAGTACTTTCAGGAAGGAGTATTTGTTCCTCCCTACTACCTTCCGGAAGAGCTCTGACATCTCTGGTAGTCTGATAGGTGAGAACACAGTTTGAAAACTGACATCCAGGCACCTGAGTGGCTCAGTGTTTTTAAGTGTCTGACTTCTGGTTTTGGCTCAGGTCAGGATATCATGGTTCCTGGGATCAAGGCCCACATCAGGCTCTGTGCCGACAGTGCAGAGCCTGCTTGGGATCCTCCCTCTCTCTCCCTCTCTCTGTGTGTCCTCTGCTCATGTACTCTCTCTCTCAAAATCAGTAAATAAACATTAAAAAAACAACAACCGGTATCAGCGTGCACTGAGCTATAGCACTGATTGAGTGGGAGGGGAGATCAGGCTTGACAACCGACAATTGAGAAATAAAAAGAAAAAGATTTAATGTGCCGCCCTGTTCACAATCAGCACTGTGATGAGGGTTCTAGATGCAGAGCTTGAGGAATCCTTTCCAGGTCTTCCCCAAGAGCACCCTCTTTTGTCTCTTGCTAGGGGTTTATTCTGACTTCATTTCCGTGACCTGAGTCCTGAGCAGCTTTCCTGACTTAATGTTTAAGCTCTTCCTGTATTGTCTTTGCTTGTCTGTTAGGCTAGCCCCTGTTTTCCAGATGGGGAGGAGACCAGGAAGGCTAAATGATTTGTTCTTCAGTGAGTTGCCCTGCGTTGGCCTCCTCTTGAAGCCAGCATCACACGACTCCCCACAGGTGGTCCAGTGGGGAGTCCCCGTTCGCTGAAGCCCCAGGGTTTAGATAGATCCTGGCCAATCTCGTGGTCCTAGCTAGAAGTGAGACCCAGGGTCTTCAGATCTCTCCGCCCATGGTTCTTCTGAAAAAGAACAGGAGTCACAGACTTCTAGTAAATTGGAGGGATTAGGTGGACTATGAACTTTAGTTCTTGGGTTTGGGCCCACCTTGGACTGTGATTTTTGTTTATCTCTCCTACTAGATAATCAGCTCTTTTGAAGTCTATCCTTTTCGGCGTACCTTCCTCCCCCAGAGTCTTTTGGAGTGCTTCGTGCAAGGTCATCTGTCAGTTTTTTGTGAAACAAAAGTCAGAAAATTTAGAAAATGGGCATTATTTACTTACAGTCACCCTTGCGGGAGTGTGTCTGTACTGATTTGTAAATCCGACTTTGCTCTCTCCCGTTTTACGACAAAGAAGTCACAAGTCTTCATTTGTGTCTTAGTAGGTGTGATGATGACTACAGAGAACAACTTTTTCTGGGTGCGGGGATAAGGAGGAAAGTTAACTCTGTTCCTGGGCTGTGTTAGGAACCCAGAGGGGAAAGTGTATGCTGCTGAAGAAACCCTGTCGGGCTTCCTGAAGGAGGGGCCAGAGCCAGAAAGCAGGCCCTCCTGGTTTTGGGGGTGGGGGGTTCCCGTCTTGTCTCTGACACACAGCATCTCTGGCTACATAGCTGCTTCTGGGTCAGCTGGCCCCATCCCTCCTTCTTTTGGGTGGATGACCAGAGAGAAGTACACTGAGTGTTGGGGATTTTGTCCAGAGTTGGACAGGTCATGCGGTATCAGGAGGCTGGAGGTATTTATAGTGGGAGAAGAGCGCAGGAGCGGGGCGCAGAAGAGCTAATTTCACACCACCTCGGCGCCTGGTGATGATGAGAACCCAGATTTTCCTTTGAGCATCTCAGGGCAGATCAGTTGCTTTTCTCAATTGACCAACAGCTATGCCCTCCGGGACCATGTTTCCCAGGACCACTGTGGGTAGGGCAAGAATGAGACGGAGGACGATTTTCTCCTTTCTTCTGGATTCCCTGCTCTTTGTGACTCGGTGTGAAAACCCCACCTGACTTCTGAGTCTTCTGTTTTTGAGCCGAGCTGAAGGCACTAGCTGTGCGGGGTGGTGGCCAAAGGACCTGCTAGACTGGTCTGCTTGGCCCCGCCTCCGCCTCCCCCTCCCCTTACTCGGGGCTGGGAGACTGAAACTGCTGCTTGGGGGCTTTGCCAGGCCAGTTTCTGCTCATGGGTCACCTGCCCATGGCAGTCAGGTGGGGCACTCCCACCCAGGAGCTCTCCGAGGAATCAGGCTGCTGGGGAATCATGCTGGGGGGTGGGGACCGCCACACACCCTACCAGCACTGCTCACACTCAGTGTGCAGAGCCCTGGGCCTGCTGGGAATAGACTCTGTGTCAGGGTGCCTTTCCCTGTGCGTTGGAGCCACACTCCTGCTAGGCACAGAGGCTGGGAGGGCTGAGGAGCTTGTAAATTGTGGGTAAATGAAATCTAGGGAGAGGGAGAGAGGATCCTTCCCCAGGGCACACTGAGTTTCTAAGTCAGGGGCAGTCACCTGGGTTAACTTTAATTTTTTTCAGCCTTAGGCAGAGGAGATTTTCTAGTGTGTGAGCCTGGGGTCCAAGGCATATTAGATGAGGTTTACTTACGGAGCCAGACTTAGGTAGCTTGACCCCATATAAGCCACGGTCAGGATGTGGTCTTCAGGATGTGTGGACCATGCCCACTTTCTGCTGCAGGGACAGGGCTGGAAGGCTGACGAGCACAGAGGCACTGAAATCACACCCACACCAGGCAGGCCCTCATTTTATAAGTGGGGAAACACAAGTCCCAAGAGGGTGAATGACTTGCTCAAGGTAATAGAACTTGTCTGAGTGGGACCAGGTCTAGAATCACTCTCCCGTGGGGACCTTGGCATTGTACCCACATTGCTTCCCCTTCAGAGGGATTCCTGGGGCCCGGAAGGCCTGTGCAGGGGCTAACCTGCAGACCTGCTCGCAGGAGGGAGGCTGGGAAAGGACAAGTGGAAGAGCGTCAGGCCCCAGCCCCACACACCGGAGATGAGTTCTGAAATCCTGCCAGAGACTTCATCCATCCGTAGAGGTAACAGGAGGCCGCAGGGAACGGATTTAAAGCAACGGCCACCAGCATTGTAGGCCTGACCCAGGTTGGAGGGGTCACATGGAGCAGAGTCATGCTTAGCGCTGTCAGGTGTGGCGACTCCAGCAAGACCCTGACCCTGACTTTCCCTCTCGAATTGGGAAGCCTTTTACGCAGAGCCTATTAGGTGCCAGGTACTGTGCCTGGACACTGAGGACACACAAACGACCTGAGTCCTGGGATTTCCCTCAGGCCGCACTCAGCCTGTGTAACCGAGAACAAGGCCACCACCAGGAGTTGTGAAGTAGGCCCTTCAGGAACCAGTGAAGTCCTTGCACAAAGAGGCTTGGAAGTTCTGTGACAGGGACCCTGTGAAGTCAGAGGGCTGGAGCAGGGAAAGCTCTGGAAGTGATGTCCGAGCGGAGGCCGACCAGGAAGAAGAATGGGAGTAGATGACGAAGGGAAAGTGTTCCGGGCAGTGGGAGGCTGTGGCAAAGGCCTGGAGGTCTGAGAGAACATTCTACATTTGAAGACAGTTGGCCGGAGCCCAGAGTGAGACTCTAGGAAGGGACAAGGGCCAGGCTGGAGCTGCAGGCAGGGGCAGGGAGCCAGCCAGCTCATTATGCAGCTGAAGGAAAAATCCAGAAACCCTGTGGGTCTAGTCTGAAAATCAGTTTTATGTGTAGACATTCACACACACACATGTGCACACAGATATATAAAAATTAGTCGTGTGTGTTTAAGGGCCACTTTGAATATGAAGCCATCACTTCCTGTTGCCAGTGCTGGGTGCCCTGCTGAGATGACCGGCTTGTGGAGCGGGGGCTGGACCCGTGTGCCCCCCACCCCGGCTTGTGGAGCGGGGGCTGGACCCGTGTCCCCCCCAACCCCGGCTTGTGGAGTGGGGCTGGGCCGGTGTTTCGGTATGCTGGTGTGGGTGGAAAGGAGGCTGGGAGGACTCTGGCTTTAATTTGGGAGCAGGCTGGTTGAGGACACTTGAAGCTTCTTCAGGCCCCAGGGCCAGGACCGATTTCCCTTTTCTCTTGGGTGAGTGACTCATGGGCCATCGCTGCCACCGGAGGTTCTGCACTCTTTCCTGAGGCAGCCTGGTCGGCCAGTGGTAGCTTTCCGGGAGAAAGAGGAAGTACCTGGTGGCCGTCCCTCCTGCCTCACGTTTCTGTCGCTAAACAGCACCTCTCTGTGGCAGCCTTGGGCTCCGCTTCGGGGAAGGAGGAGCCCTCCCCTCCCCGTGGGAGGGGCCGTCGCCTATGGTTTCTGTCCTGCCCTTGGTCACGGAGTAGCTTGCACTGCACAGCCAGTGAGGGTCCCCCTTCCCACCTGTCACCAAGCGCTCGAATGGGAGACCTTAACTTACAGGGTTGTGGAAATGACCACGCTCCAGACCGCAGGGTTCAAGGCACAGCCCGGGGAGCGTGTGAAAATGGACCTAAGGTTCCCGCTTGGTGGACCGTCTGCCTCAGAAGGTGTAATGGGGCAGCGTTTCGCTTCTGACCACATATGGACACGGCCCTGCGGACGGCCGGGCCATCCCTTCTGCCAGGGAGTGAGTTTTGTTCCAATGCCGGCCTGGCTTTTACTGTTTCCCCTCCTGGCTTTCCCCAGGGACCATGAACCTGCCCACCTCCTGTTATGTTCTAGTTCTGATAGGAGTACCATTCAAAGTTCTTGGCTGGAGACCAGCCCACTTCTACCCGTGCTGGTTTCCCCTCCTTTTCCCAGTGTGTTTGATGTGCGAATTCCCCAAAGTTCCTTCTGCAGCCGGGTGGCTCTGTAGTGCCCAGAGATTGGAGCCCGCCCTGCTTTTAGGGGCGGGGCTTGAAAATAGAGGATCAAAATCTCCTTCCCTCCTCCCCCTCTCCCTCCCCTTCCTCCCCTCCCCCCAACTCCCACTCCCTCCTACCCTCCCTCCCCCTCCCCCTTCTCCTCCCCCGTCCCACCCCCAACACTGCCAAACAAACTGGAGTGACCGGCTCAGAGGCTCCAAGCAGCCTCCAAGCGGGACCCTGCCAGTCTCCTTGCCCTACATGACAGCAGCTATCTGGAGGAAGATTAATGCACGCGTGAGTACGTGAACTCCGGAGCGCGTGACCGTCTCGGGCTGGCTCTCTGTGGTATGTGTGGACTCATTCTGGCGTTAGGGAGACCAGGGCTCTGTAGAGGAGATGGTGACCCAGCCAGGTGTGTGTCTGCCCGAGGCCCACCCTCTAATCTGACGCAGGGGGGAAGGAAAGCACTCCCGAACACCCCAGCTCTTCAGAAGAGCTCGGTGGGTGGATTGGGGAGAATATTCTTGGAATCCCTTGCAGCACGATGGCCCTCTTTTCCCTGAGCCAGGCCCCTTAGTTCCTGAGCCGGACAGCTACCTTCAGTTTTCACAGGAGGGCTGTCTCCCCTGGCCTCAGCAAGACTGCGAGCGGAAGGTGAGGAAAGGGCTAGCTGCTCTCCCAACTGGAAGCCTCTTCTTGCTGCCACAGGCTCAGGTGCTGACTGCTCTCCCCTCCTCTTTGTGTCCTGTGCCCAGTGCTGTCATTGTCAAGTGGACCCTCTGATTCCCCTGGGTGTGGTCCCCAGGCTCCCTGCGCCTGAGTCCCTCTGCCCTGGAGCTGTGCCTAATTTGTCTCAAATTCTGACTTTGAGTAGGGCCAGAAATGGAACAAAGGGTCGTAGACAGTTTTGTGTGGGTGGATTGACTTCTGATTGGGCTTTTAGGCACCTGAAAACTGAGTGCTGTCTTCGTCCCCATTTCCCTTCGAAACTTCTCTCCAAGCACGAACCCTATTACATTTCTTGCGCCCCAGAAAGGCTTTGCTTGGATATGAAGTTAGTTTGGGGCTCTTCCTGGGGTCCTGTGTTGTCCTGCCCTCTAGTTTCTCCCACTGCCCCCCTGCCAATAACATTAACCTTTCATATAAAGAATGTTGGAAAACTTGAGCACTGTCTCAAGGTCACTGGATCATAAGTGGCATTTGGCATAGTTCGCTGGTTTGGCGTGTGGTGAGAGATTTCTGCTTTATATTTGAGCAAAAGCCTTCTTGGCGGGAGGCCGCGATGCTGTGTTGCCAGCACCCGCTTGCCCTGTGCGCAGGGTTTGCCCCCTTCCCTCCCCTGACAGGTCGTTTTAATCCTCTTGCCCATAAACAAGTGCAGTGTTCAGAACGTGTGGGGCCAGCTCACATGACCTTGGTTATCTCTTCCTCGGGTAACCAGCATCAGCTTTAGATACCACGGTCACTTGATGTGGCGGAGCTGTCAGAGTAAGGAGGTGGGGACGCTGGGGGGGGGGGTGCTGGGTCGGCCAGGGAAGGTACAGGGGTGCCCCCCTTACTCAGTTTCGCTTTCTGCGGTTTCAGTAGCCCATGGTCACCCGCGGTCCAGAAACAGATGATCTTCTGACCTATCGCCAGGAGGCCAGTAGTAGCCTAACGCTGCGTCACAATGTCTGCGTCCTTCACCTCACGTCATCTTCCACATAGGCATTGTCACATCCTGACGGGGGAATACGGTGCCGTGAGGTATTTTGAGAGAGAGCACGTTCACATGACTTTTCTTACAGCATATTGTTGAAATTGGTCCTTTTTATTATTAGTTATTGTTGTCAGTCTCTTACTGTGCTTAATTTATAAATCAAACTTGAAATAGGTGTGAATGTATAGGAAAATTCATAGTACATGGTTGACCCTTGAACACCACAGGTGTTAAGGATGCCGACTTCCGCACAGTCGAAAATCTGCATGTAATTTTTTGACTCCCCCAAAACCTTACCTGCAGTCTACTGTTGACCTTACTGGCCACATGAGTGGTTGATTAACCCATATTTTGTATGTTTTATGTGTTATATAGTATATTCGTAACAATAAGCTTGAGAGGGGCGCCTGGGTGGCTCAGTCGGTTAAGCGTCTGACTTCAGCTCAGGTCATGATCTCACGGTTCGTGGGTTCGAGCCCCGTGTCGGGCTCTGTGCTGACAGCTCAGAGCCTGGAGCCTGCTTCAGATTCTGTATCTCCCTCTCTCTCTGACCCTCCCCTGCTCAAGCTGTCTCTTTCTGTCTCTCAAAAATAAATAAAAAACACTTAGAAAAAAATTTTTTAATTAAAAAAAACCCAATGAGCTGGAGAAAAGAAATTGTCACTAAGAAAGTCACCTGGGTGGCTCAGTCGGTTAAGTGTCCGGCTCTTGATTTTGGCTCAGGTCATGATGTCATGGGTTTATGCGTTTGAGCCCCGCATGGAGCTCCCTCGGCAAGAAGCCTGCTTGGGATTCTCTCTCTTGCCCTCCCTCTGCCCCTCCCTCTGTCCCTCCCCACCATGTGCACCTGCGTGCTCTAGTGTCCACACACTCTTTCATTTAAAAAAAATTTTTTTTTTAAGTTTATATTTGAGAGATACAGAGTGTGAGTGGGGAAGGGGCAGAGAGAGAGGGAGACACAGAATCCGAAGCCGGCTCCAGGCTCTGAGCTGTCAGCACAGAGCCCGACGCAGGGCTCGAGCTCGGGGAATGGCGAGATCATGACCTAGGCTGAAGTCGGACGCTCAACCTACTGAACCACCCAGGCGCCCCCATGCTCTCTCTTTCAAAATAAATAAGTCAAAATGAAGAGAAAACACATTTACAGTAAGTACTGAACTGCATTGGAGAAAATCCGTGTATAAGGGGACTGCACAGTTCAAGGCTCAGCTGTAAGTGCGGTTTGGCACTGTGGTGGCTTCAGGCGTCCACCGGCGTCCTGGAGTGTAGCCCCCATGGATGAGCAGGGGCTGCTGTCCGTGGCGGGGGGCAGGGTGTGTGGTTCCTTCGTGGGGAGCAGTAGGAAGAGTCGGCTCCCATGGGACAGGAGTGAAGAAGGCAGTTTCATTCCTTCTTGCTTTTACTATTCCTGACTTCCGACTTCTGGTGTCTCATTTATCTTTCTCCTGTATCTCAAATCCTGGCTGCGGGGGGCCCCGGACGTGCAGCTGTTTCAGGAAGCTGCCGCTGAGACAGATGCATGCTCCTTCATGGATACAGAACCCGGCACCAAAAATCCCATCTTCCCAAACAGTGATCTTGTTGTGCTGCGCGAAGGACAGCTGGTGGCGGGAGCCTGGCCACCACAGAAGGCCGCCGAGCCTCCGCGCCAGAGGCGCCCGGGAGCTGGGGTGCAGCTGCGTTTTCACCGCGGCCGCCCCTCCCCACACGCAGGTTTCCCTCGCCTCACGACTCAGGAGACTAAACAGACAGCACTCTTCGGTGCACAGCGGGGACTCTGGCCACACCGTGGGCGCGTTGTGTCTGTTTCTTAAGTACCTGTCACATTTCCCATTGTGACTATTGGCTTGCAAAGGTTCATATGTCCAGAAAATACTCGCGGTATTGCTGACGCTGTGTACCTTGGGAACTGTGGCCCGTACTCTGGATCTTCCTAGGGTGGGATGTGTGTGCTGAGTGTGCTTATTATCAGGGGAGAGTAGAGTGGCCTTTTATGGAAGGGATAAAACAGTTGAGCTGCTGGAGCCTTTGCTGGCTCTGCCAGAAACCCAAGTCCAAGCCATGCCAGCAGATGACCAGAACGTGGTCTTCATCTCAGTTGGAAAAGATCCATCTCTTTTTGTAGATAGAGAGCATTTTTGGGGAGCATTTGGTAAAGAAGTTAAAGCCAAAAATCCTATCTTTTTGTGGTAACCTACAGAGTAAGTTGAGAAATCAAATGGAATTATAGTAATAATAGTGTGTTGTGAGCATTTAGTACATGCCAGGCATTGTTCTATGTATTTTGGATGGAGTTTGATATTCATCCATTCTGACTTGATACTTTTTGTTTTCTCTTGGTAGGAACTCCTTTGTGCCTTTGGGGTCTCTGTCTGTGGTGGGTGCGTGGGCAGATAGAAGAGTAGAATGGGCAGCAGTGGGCCCCTGCTGCCCAGCTCGATTCTCCTGATCAGAGGTATCCTGGGTGGCTTTTTCCTTTCAATCTTCACTTTCCTTAAGCCACCGTGCCTGTTGGCAATAGAGCTGCCCTTCAGGATTTGCTGCGGAGGGTCTGTTTGCCTTCGTGGGCACCCTCTCTTCCCCACCCTCTCTAGGTGAATTCGGAGGTGAAGAGCTAACGACTTGGCTGGTGGCCCCCTGCAGAGTAACCAGCATTCCCTTGTCTGCTGTCTGCGCCCACCAGTGGCCCCTTGTCCCCCAGCACCACCTGTTAATCTGTGGTTCTGGTTCCTGAGGGCCTCCACCGGCACGGAGCCAATCCGTCCCAAAGAGCCTGGCTCCCAGGTTCATCATGTCAGAGATCAGAAAGCTCAGACTCTGTCCCTTGGACTTTCCCTGAAAAGATGAATTGACTATTAAAAAGTGCTTTTTAAGAAGGCACTTGTAATGGATAATGGCTGTCATCTCATTTACCACACACCCTGCTCCCTAGGTCAACCACACAGACAACTGGGACGCCCTGAGTAGAGCTGCCATTGCCACCAGAGAATGAACAGTGTTTGGCTTTAGGGGACATCTAGGCCTAAAGTCAGAAGCCGCCGTATACATAGTCTCCCTGAGAAGCTTTCCAGTCTTCTCCAGTGAACTTTAAAATATATGTCTATGTGTGTGTATTCATTTTAGTTTTGGGAGAGTGCAAGCGGTGGAGAGGCAGAGAGAGGGGGACAGACGATCTGAAGCGGCCTCTGCGCTGACAGGCTGACAGCAGCAAGCCCGATGTGGGGCTTGAACTCATGAACCTCGAGATTGTGACCTGAGCCCAAGGTGGACGCTCAACCGACCGAGCCCCCCAGGTGCCCGATCCACCTAATTTGTGACAAATGAACCCTCTTGCAAACATGTGGCCAGCTAGCCAAGGCACCTGCCCAGGTCATGGCCACTTAATAATAGGGTCCAGCAGTCCCAGGGTTGGGGCCACAGTGGCAGCAGTGGGCCCAGTGAGGTCAATGGGAAGCACCTCCCCAGCTTCAGGCGCCGAGCAAGGAGACTGTTCTAAAGAGCGCTCGCCCCTGGTACATCAGGGGATGGTCCCAGGCTCCCCTTTCTCCTCCCTCCGACTGGAAGCTCCCCTACCTGGTCTTTCATAGTTACGCTTTCTCTCCTAGAGGGCAGTACCCACTCAGAATTCCTTTTGAAACTCCAGCCTCATTTCTCACCTCTGCCTGGGTCCATTTCTCATTCCCACTCTCTGACCCAACCATTCCAGATGATTTGAAGCCCCCTCTGCCAGCTCAGGACCTCTTGTTTTAGGCCCTTGCCCAGGGTTTCAAGGTTACAGAGCCTTGGTTTCTGCTGCCCGTGCTCCTCGGGGCGAGCAAAGATGCGTTCCTAGTCCCAAGGTAGCTCTGGGAGTTAACGCCCTGTTCTGTGCTCTGGCTCACCTCTTGCATGTGGTCCGCACGCCGCCTCAGATACAGCGGTGGGCCCTCCCAAGCCGGCCTGAGACACGGCCACCGTTTGTTCCTCCTCCGAACAGAACTTTTGGGAATTTGGAGATTGCTTGCCTGCTGTGCTACAGCGGGTCTGCACGTGCCTTGTGGAAGCGCTCGGTAGCTTGTGGTCCCATAGCACCCTCTATTAGAGACAGTACGTTGTCTTCTGGATACCAAGTGACAAAGACACTACTTCCCACCCAGAAAGGTTGTCTGAGAGCTACACTCGTTCCCGTGATCGCTCTAAGGGATGAGGGAGTCCAAATTCTTAATTTTAGCTGATTGCACTCATTGTCAGGAGGCGCCGGAAACAGCTCAGTTGTCCTCCCGGGCTTGGGCTCCTAAGGATCTGCTGTAGGAGGAGGAAGACGACTCCTCAGCCTGTGAGCAGGAGCAGCCCGGGGGGCGGGGCGGGAGGGGGGTGTTGGTTTGCTCCTGAAGAGCGTGGCCCGTTGGGTTTTTGATGGTCCTGTACGTGGACCGGCCACGGCAGCCCAGCCAGGTGGGAACAGTTTTGAGGTGAGAATGGCGGTGACCGTGGTTTCTCTTCCTCATCCTCCTGCGGGAGCTTTGAGCTCTGACCTCTGGCCGAGCTGACTTCTGGGGCAGCAGGCGTCGTCCCAGCGGTTTTTTTCTGGTGTTTCCTCCTCCTCCTCCTCCTCCAACACCCTCTTTGACACTGGAGGAGTAGGAAGGCCGTCTTTTTTCTACTTCCAGGGGAAGATGCAGTGGAAGGAGGCACATGTCTTATTCAGCACCTTCCAGTGTGGAGCTGGAACTGGACAGGACCCAGAAGGCCTGTTTCCCAGCCTGGAGCTGGATCTGCTCCTTAGCCAAGACAACAACAACAACAACAACAACATGTTATAAGGAAGCCATGTTGGAAAGGGCAGAGACAAGGGGTTACATCTGCACCCAGGTAGAAAGGCTGTTGCATAAATGCTGAGAGAGGTTTTTTTGTTTTTTGTTGTTTTTTTTTTTTTTTTTAAGATCTCGTGCTTCTTTTTTACTTTGTGTTGGCAAAAACCCCAGGAGAAGATGGGAGATTCTGGGAGGAGATGATTATGCTGGGTGAGTCAGCCGAGCTCCCCAGCTGCCGTTTTTAGTTCCTTTGCTTTTTGGTAACAGGAGGCAGCCTGGGGAGGGGTGGGGGGAGCAGGGGGGATGCCGATTTGTGCAGCAGGACGGGAGGCAGGTGTGGATGGTGAATCGTTTTGGCATTCTAGGGTTGACAGGGCCTTACAGTCATTACATTGGTTCAAGGAGGAAATAGTAAAGCAGAACTCCCAGTGTGGCCAACAGTGAGTGTCCCCTCACGGTCAGGGTCACCTCCCCAAATCAGTAGCTCCTTAGAATGGCTCGAGCTGCGTTGCACTGACATAGGAGGACACAGCGGTTTCGATGGCAAAGCGGTGGGTTGAATGTGAAGGGGCAGAGAAATGGATCTTAAGTGGTTGTTGGGCATCAGGAAGTTTGGAGGAGAGGGCTCCCCCTCTGGGGTGAAAGGAGGGGGTCAGGGATGGGAGGTGTGGGGGTCAGACCTCACATGCCTGGCTGTGCCTGTATTCTGAGTCCATCTCCTGTTCACCTTGGTGACCACCTTTACCTCCAGCTTTGGGTCAGGAAGGAGCACCGAGGGCCTTGTCTCCACGTGAGAAAGCTTGTCAATGGAAAGAACACTCCGTAGGTGTCCTCCGTCCTTGAGGGAGGGGGGCTCGTGGCTTCCTGCCACTTGGAAGTTGTCTGCAGAGGACCCAGATCAGAGGTGTTGGTATGGGTCCCGGAGCCCGTCATGAAGACACCTCTACACATCTTTATTCGTTCATACACGTTTATTTTCTCAGTGCCTACCGAATACACCTGCCATGAGCTAGAGGTGTGGCTGTGGGCCGTGGACAGGACAGACCAGGGCCCTCCCTTTACAGCATCGTCTGGTGGGAAGGCCAGACAGTAACCAACAACTTCAAAGGGTAACAACTGCCTTGAAAGAGGAGAAAAGGGTCTTTGGCAAGAGGTTCTGATCTTCCTTCTGCCTTTGTGTTATCTTCCAAGAGGGTGGCGGTACGGATTAAAAACTTGTAGCATTTCTATTCCTCAGTGATTTCAACATGGGCCAGCTAGACGTGGGCACCCTCTGGCACCGAGGGCATACAGAAGCAAGCAAAACACCGTCTCTGACCTCTCAGAGCTCCGGGAGGTGAAGGCGTGGAGACACACAGTCAGAAGAGATGAATGGGTACAGACAGGGCGCTGTGGGAGCCTGAGAAGGGAGAGATCACTCTGCTGAGAAGGTGTTTGGGTGATTCTTTGAACAAAAGGATTCGGGTCAACCTAGGGACAAGAGTGTTTACTGACCTGGACCCCATGAAGGAAGATGTTACGTGATGGCCGGAGCCTTGCTTTTAGTGCGTGCGCACCTGTGGAGCTCTGCACCCCGCAGCTCTGGGTGTGCGGCAGCCAGAGTGTTGTGGCTGGGGTCCCGCTGCGGGTCTGTGACTCCAGAGAGCCTGCCTTCTCCCCCGTGCCGCGCACAGCCCGCCAGTGTGCTGAACAGAAACAGAAACTACTAGGCAAAGGAAAGGAAGGAAGAGGGAGGCCCAGGCACCTCGGCTGCACTGCTTGGTCTCCATCAGTCCTCTGTAGAGTGAGCCAAACCTCCTGCTGCAGGCTGTCTCCTGCCTCCCCCGGAGCCCTGGGCTGCTGGCAGGCTGACTCTCCTGTGATATGGAGGAACTTGCTGGTCTCCATGGTTACGGGAACCCACTGGTACGGGCGGCGCCGAATGGAGTGCGAGGCTGGCAGTGTGAGCTTCCCCCATCCCTTGGCACCATGTGGTACTGGTATGTCGGCTGTTTCTTGGACCTTTTCTGGGAGGAAGGAGTTAAGGAACCCGTGAGGAAGAGAAGAGCAGGCACACCTTCTCCTCCTCCAGGCTACTTGGAGGCCAGAGGCGTGGCTGCCTTCTCCTTCCCCCGCACCCCCGGCAGCCGTGGTTTTCTGTTAGGAGAGGGTCCTTCTGCCTGGCAGCCCAGCTGTGGCAGAAACCGGACTCTTTTTTTTTTTTTTTTTTTATTCCAGAAGCAATACCAGCTTTACTGCACTGGTGCTTGTAGTCAAGCCAATGACAGATGACAGCTCTTCTCAGGGCTCAGAGGGACCTCTGGAGAGGGGAAGCCGGTTCCACCCGAAAGTAAAAGGAGATCGTAGGAAATGTCAAGACCTCGCTGCACGCTGGCCCCTGTGGTCCACGCTGGCATGCGTTTCTTCATTCTGTCTTCGTGCCGATCTTGTGAAGTGGGTGCAGCCGGCGTCCACATGTCCCAAATGAGGAAACTGAGATCTAGAGAAGTCCAGGAATCTTGGTCGAGCTCGGCGAACCAGTAAGGAGCAAAGGCAGGGCTCCCACCCCAGACCCACCGGCCCCCGGAGCTCTGCCGTGCTTTCCCACCCGGCTCGCTAAGCAGAGATACTGTGGTGAAGCTACTAGACAGTTCCCTCCTGTAAGTCTCTAGAAGGCAGGAACCAGCTCTCTCTGAACTTTGCATCTGGCCCTGGCTCCAGAGATAGGCACTCCACAAAGGCTTGCAGGATCAGCAGCGGTAACTGGGGACGGAGATCGAGACCAGGCCCCAGTGAGCAGATTCTCAGGGATGGATGCCGGAAGCTTGCGAAGCCGGGAAGCTGGCAAAGCTGCCGGTGCTCAGGACGGTCTTGCTCAGGACAGTCTCCCCGAGTGAGGACGAGCCCAGCATTTCTGGTGGCCGCGAAGGCAGATTGGAGGCGCCCTCATGGTTTCCATGCATGCAGGAGACGGAGCTGGCGGTGCCGCATCAGTTCTGGTCTCACTCCAGGCCAGTTCTTGCCTGCTGGTCTTCCCAGGTGCGCACTGGCCTCTGCCAGGGCTGCTCGGGGGCCTCCGGGCCGCCCCCCTCCTGGCGCAGGCCACAGCGCTGGTCTCCCTGCCTTGGGGTGAGGATTGCAGCTCAGAGAGCTAACGGGCAATGAACCACCTTGCTTTTGGTCTTGTGCTTCAGGGGCGAGCTCTGCAGGAGTCCTTTATTGGGCAGGCACCTGCCCTGGCTGGAAAGAGGGAGCAGTTTTTTGACGGTTTGACACAGCACCACCTCCCTTCCGCACCAGGGCATTACGGGAAGGTGGGGGGGTGCCCCAGGGGAGCCATCACAGTTAATTTGGGGGTGAGGAGGATACATCCGACCTCTCCATGGGTCAGGGCTTCCCAAAGCCTTGTAAGATCCCTCTTACCCACAATCCTCGTCTGGTTTATTGACACTTGGCAGTTGAGAATGACAGTGGCCCAGGATTGAGGGATGCAAGGCAGGCTCCTCAGTGCAGTGAGGGAGGAAGAGTGAAAGAACTAGGGACTGGCCATGGCCATGTGACTTGCCAGCTCAGTCATACCCACTTCTCCCCATCCTCTCTGTGTGAGGTCAGTGTCGGTACTTCCTCAGTTTACAGAACCCCGTACTGCTTCCCACAAACAGGATTGAGGAAACAATCCCTCTGTCACATTACAAAACCCTACGGACTAGAAAAATGAAGCTGTTTGATCCTGTTCGACCCCCGAGTGAAGGGGGCAGGTGGTCACAGGCAAGCTGAGCCCAGGGTTCAGGGGGGTGAGAGAGCAGGGCGTGCTCTGGGTGCCCCGGGGACACCCTCACAACAGCCCCGTGGCAGCTGGCCTGAGCTGGACACCGGCTTTCCTGCTGGCCTAGGCATCTCTCCCCTCCAACTAGCGTGGGGAGGCAGAGCCAGGGACGTGCCTTCTTTGGGGGGAGATAAGACAGATTAGGCATCGAGAAAGGTTGATGAGAGGCCGACAGAGGGGACCATGAGAAACAGCCTAGTGGTGGCGTGGACTCGAAATCCTTGGGCTCCAGTCCCAGCTCTGTGCTCGGAGGCCAGGGGACCTCGGGCAAGTCTCCTGCCTCCCGTGCTTTAGTTTCTCATGTTTAACATGAGGATGCTGCCTGCAGGTGTGGGAAATGTAGGAAATACGTGGCAACAGAAGGCAGACGTCCGAAACGTCAAATCTGTCGTTCAGGGCGCGTGTGTTCGGCGAACCCTGAGTAGCGTGGTCTCCCTGGTCTGTGTTCAGGTGCCGGGAGGGCACAGGGGAGCCTCTGTTTGCCCTTCTCTAGAGGGCTTGGTGGCCAACCAGCGTGAGATCTTTCAAGAGTTTCTTAGTGGGAAAGATCTAAACTAGAGAGATGGAATGAATTCGAGTAGCTGTAGGAGCCAGAAGAAAGGTGTGCCCAGAACGCAGACAAGGGGGTTCCCCAGGAGCCCCATGTTATCAGATGCCCAGCCAGCGGGGCTTTGCAGGAGGAAGGTGTGGGCTCCGGCAACCCTGCTGCCCCCAGCCCTCCAAGTGCTTGAAACAGTATTGTGGGGGTGGGGGTTGGGGACACGGGTGGTGGCGGCGGCCGCTGCTTGGAAGTGAGGCAGGAACCTCGGGATGGACTCCCAGAATCGGGGCTGAAAGGGACTCAGAGGGACATTTGGCTGGTTCTCCGTCTTTTGGGCAAATTGTAGGATTAAATGTCTCATTCTGTATCAGTGACAAAGGCTTTTAGTCTAGAACCATCAGCCTCTAAAGGGGCTTCACGGGGTCCCAGAGCTCCCTGAAATTATGTCCAAAGTATTTCACGTCTAAGTGGAATATGTGTTTTCTAAGGTAAACACTGCTTTTTGTGAGTGGCAGGAGGTCCATCTGCTACTGCTGGCTTGCTGGGGTAACCCCCCCACCTTGTTCTCGGTGGGTGGTTTGCTGGTCCAGCCGCAGCCCTGCTGCTCCCTGGGTCAGCTCCTCCCGCACACTCCTCCCCAGCCAGCTGGAGCCTCTGCCCAGGTCCTACCTGCTGCAGGTGAGATAAGGGCTTTTATGACAGCCCTGGCCGCAGTGCGGCTCCTCACCCTCTCCCAGCTGCTACCCAGCAAAGCACCTTGGGGAGGGTGGGGCAGCCCACTTCCGGGGAGGGGGAGGGGAAGGGAGAAGGAAGTTGATCTAAACCCGCCTCTTTCTCTCTCTCTGTCTCCCTTCCTTCCCGTTCCCTTCCTGCCCCTTTCCTCCCACCTTGCTCCCGGTGTAGTGTCCTGGGACTGCGTGCGTTTTCTGGCCACCAGGCCCTGGCCTGCGGGAAGCCGTGGGGCTTTTTGGCCCTGTCGCTCTCCTTGCCAAGCCCGGTCTCTCTCTGCTAGTGGTGTGGTTTCGGTTGCGACACAGTCCAGGTTCCCAGGCAGGAGCCGCTCGGGCCTGGCTGCTTCACTGTTTTTCACTGAGGAGGTGGCGGAAGGTGTCGCCTGCTTCGGCTGAGTAAGGGTGGCTGGCAGAGCCGGCAGCCCCCGCCCTGGGCCTGGCTCTCCCCGGCCTCTGTACTTTGCCCTCGCTGCCTGACAGGTTCTGCCGTGGGCCCTGCTGAATGGAAGTTGCTGGTAGTCCTTGTCCCTTTCTCCAGCCGGGTATGTTTTCCCCTCCTCTGCTGTGGGATTGCCCCCACCCCAAGCACAGGGCCTTTAAAGAATTGTCGAGTGGAGCCAGGCACTAGCACAGGTAGTAAAATTCAGGGAGAGAGGCACTGGGTAGGAAAGGAAGAGGGGGCAAATTCCAGGCGCCCCCCCAGGGTGAGAGGAGGCGGCAGGTGACAGGTAGAGGCCCAGGGAGGGTGCTCCGGTGCTCCACTGAGGGAAGACTGGGAACCAGGGCGGCCCCCCCAGGGCCAGTGCCCAAGGGACCCTTTTCCTCCCGCAGTGCCCAGGCTTACTGTGCCTCTGGCCAGGAGTGCCCGCCCGTCTCCCCTCCCAGCCCCTGGGAAGGCTCAGGACACTTGAGGCCAGCCCTGAACGCCAAGCCCCACGGCATGAGCTCTTCTCGGGGAGGACTGTTGGTAGGAGCCCCCAGCGCTAGGGAAGGGGCCCTGCCTACCTGAGTCAGCGCTGGGCCTCCAGGGTGGAGGCTGTCTTCCGGGCGGACCTGGCAACACGCCTAAGGCTGACTTTGGAGATCCCAGTTTGAAGGGCCCACTGGATAGAAGGCTCTTCTCTTCTCCCCGGGTCCTGCATTCCGCCGTCCGTTGAGCCCCCGAAGCGGTTCAAGTCCTGCTTCTGAGCCCAGTGTGCTGAGCAACCCGTGTGGTCTGCTGTCGGTTCCAGACACCGCCCCACAGGGCACCCCCTGTTCTTTCCGAAAGCTGCCCGTGGGGCCATGCTGACCGCTTCCTCACTGCAGACTTCCTCGATTTTCAGGGTCTGCCTGTGGCGTGCCGCCGGCTGGGGCTTCGGGGGTATCTGTGGGCAGGGAAGACAGAGGTGGAGGGAGGAGAGTGCACCTAGCCAAATCCTGGGGTGTTTTGTGGCCCGGAAGGGCAGCCAGTCCCCACCGTTCCCACACACAGGGTGGTGAGATCTGGGTCCGTGCCAAGTGGGCCTCGTCAGGACCGTGGAAGAGACGGTGTTCGCACTCTTCCCTCCACTTCAACCTTCGGGGCAGGCGCCTCGTATGGGGCCTCGGTCCAAGAAACATTTTCTCCTGGAGACTTTCTCTTTTCTCCACTCCCTTTCTCCTTTCTTCACTTCCTCCGCTGGCCTCCTCACCTTGGCCCACATCCCTGCTGTGTCTCAAGGAAGAGGCGAAGGGGAAGGAAAGGACGGCTGTGCTCTTCTGAGTCCCGAGAGTCGGGTGATTCGGTTCTGAAAGGGGAGTGGGGGAATTTGGTAGCAGGGGCTCAAAGAGCACGGGGCCCCCCTGTTCTCTGCTTCTCTGGGTCCTGGACAAGCAGAACCGTCTCCCTGTTCCGGATACCCGGCTTGGGACCAGCCCTTCACAGCTGTCCTGTCTGAGTCGCCTCCTGTGAAGGCTGGCGGCGCTGGTGCAGGCTGGCAACCAGGGCCCGCAGGGAGGGTGGCCGCAGCTCAGGCCGGACCCCATTCCAGTGGAGAGGGCTAGACCATCTCCCGTGGCCTTGGCCTCCGCTGGGCTACCGCTGGCTTCGGAGGGCTCCACTAAGGGGTGGCAGTCTGGTTGACGAAGACAGTAGTGTTTGGGAACTCAGACTAATAGTGATGCCCCTTGCTCTTCATTGAACACTGGATAACGCATTTCCTGTGTGTTCTCTCACCTAATGTGAAGTTGGGAATATTTTGTCACCACTCTGCAGATAAGGAAGCTAATGCCAGTCAGTAGGGGAGCCAGGACCCGAGCCTCGTTCTGCTGGACAGAGCTCCTCGGCACCCACTGAGCCATCCCACACACAGACGTGTGGAATCACCCTGCACTGGTCCTCTTTTGGGTGGATTCCTTCCCCCTTTGTAATAATCTCCTCTCCCTCTTCAGGACAGTGTTGATGATAATAAAGTTAGCATGTGTTGAGTAATTGGCAGATTTAGGATTTGAACACTGGCAGTTTGTCTCTGGCATTTGCACTCTTAACCACACCCCTCTACCCCTGAAAGGAGGGAGGTGGAGGGCAGGGCCCCTCTTGGGTTTAACTGATGTTTTGAGGCACAGCCGCACGCCGGGCCTGCGGGGCCTGCGGGGAATGCCGTCCTGTTGTACCACACGGCCCCGCTCCCGGAGCCAGGGACACCAAGCGGGCTGGGCAGAGAAGTCAGGAAGCACAGTAGGCTTCTCAGATTTGGCTTCAGAGGGGCAAAGGGCCCAAACCGTCAAGTCTGCACTAAATTCCTGTTACAAATTTTGAGGACTCAGAGTCTGCCAAGGCCTGTATCCTCAGAAGAGGGGAGTGACAAGAAGCTCGGGAGGTGAATTGGAGGTTACCAAGGACACTTCCCACCTGAGAGCCAGGGCAGAGGGAAGGTTTCCCTGGGTCACGGCCTCTGAGGCAGGCCGGCTAGAGCAGTAGGCAGCCTAGCAGCACTCGCTGGGAGAACGGGGCTGAGAAGAGGCAGGCCATGGAGACCAGACCTTCAGGACTCTGCTGGATGGAGCTCAGGGCACCCTTTGATAGACGGAGCCAAAGGCAGGTACCAGCAGGGCTGAGAAATGCCCATCTCTCCAAGGGGTGTGAACCCTAGGGCTGCTTTGGAAGGGCAGAAAGCAAATGTTTGAAAATCTACCGGTCTCAGGGGCTCAGTCGGTTGAGTGTTCGACTTTGGCTCAGGTCATGATCTCCTGGTTTGTGAGTTCGAGCCCCGCCCACATCGGGCTCTCTGCTGTCTCTGTTGGGCTCCTCTGTTCCCAACCCTCTTTCTCTCTCTCTCTGCCCCTCCCCTGCTTGCACTGTCTTTCAGAAAAATAAACATTAAAAAAAAAAAAGAAAAAGAAAATCTACTGGTCTAGCAAGCACTGTTTGCGGACCAATCGGGTTTAAGTGAGCAACAGGGTGTCTGAAGCACAGAGAGGCCAAGAGAGTCGGGTGGGCAGGAGTGGGCGGACAGCACAGGCTTTGGGGACCTGGTGAGGACTTGCAGGCGAGAGGACACTCCCCGAAGGGCGAAAAACAGTTAAAAGGGACTCTGCTGAGATGTCAGGAACTTTTCCCTTCAAAATCTACTGAGGCATGGGATCTTTTTTTCTCCTCAAAGGCCTAAATCCATGAGCTTTTGGGATCTGAGTCTGACAGCTTACCCCAGATCAGCCAGCAGCTCCTATGCAAAGAGAAGAAAGGCCCTCCGTGGATGCAAGGAAGAAGGGGGAACCGTCTGTAGCAGGGTATTTGCTTTGTGCTCTTGTTTTTCTGCCTGGAAGGCATCTGATTAGGGAAGCAGGCTTCTCACAAGAAGCCCTGGATGGCTCTATGGGTGGTAGCAAGCCGTTTCTTTCCGCTGTGGTTTAGAAGGGCTTCATTACAGCCCCAGAGGCCATGGAAGGGAGAACTTTGACTCACACTTTTCTGGTCACCCTGTTCTCCTCTGCACAGTTTCCAGGGTAGCTCTGGATGGTTCTGGGACGAGGCTCTGGCAGCACTTTGCCCCAGTATGTGGGAGTGAGGGCATCAGGTGCACTCTGAGAGTAAACCGGGGCTCCAGACAAGACTAGGCCAGGCTCTCCGCCCTTTTGTTCGTCCATTCACATGCCACACAATTCACCTTTATTTTATTTTTTATCTTTATTTTTATTTGAGAGAGTTCATGGGGAAAAGGGCAGAGGGAGAGAGAGAAAACCTTAAGGAGACTCTACCCTCAGCACAGAGCCCAGCCTGAGGCCACTCCCACCACCCAGAGATCATGACCTGAGCCGAAATCAAGAGTCTGGACACTCAACCAGCTGAGTCACCCAGGCGCCCCGCAGTTCACCCTTTGAAGGTGTTAAGTGGCTTTGAGTAAATTCACAGAGCTGTGTGTCCATCCCCAGCGTCAGCATTTCGTTAGGCGATTTTCATTATCCCAGAAAGAAACCCTGTACCCCTTAGCTGTCCCCCCTAACTCTCCACCCTCCTCAGCCCTAGACTGATCTTTCTGTCCCTGTGGGTTTGCCTGTTCTCCACATTTCACATAGATGGGATCATGCAACACGTGGTGCTCTGTGACCAGCTTTAGTCACGTAGTGGAATGTGTTCACGGTCTGCCCATGTCGTAGCGCGTGTTGCTACTTCATTCCTTTTGATTGCCAACAAAACTTCCGCCGTGTGGGATACTCCACGGTGCATCCATCCGTTTGCCAGCTGACAGACGTCGGTGTTGTTTCCACTCTTCGGCTATTGTGAACGTGGGCTGTTACCAGTAGACACTGGTGTGTGAGTTTTCGCGTGGACATCCGCTTCCACTTCTCTGTCGGGTTGCACCCGGGAGTGGGACCACTGGGTCACATGGTGGCTCCGGGTGGAGCCCTTTGAGGGGGACACAAGTCCTCGTGTGTTTTCCTCTGGGTGGTACCCTTTTTGTGTCACGTTTGTGGGGCTGTGCCTTGGCTGTCATATCTGCATCCTCACACCGTCGCCCGAGCTACGGGCTGTCTCAGGAGGACAGACCCTGTCATTCGGTGTGTTCATGGCGCAGGTGCTGAGTGAGCTTCCCCAGAATTCCGATTGTGTCGGGGCTGGGATGTATCAGTGAATACATGAGGTACGGCCAGCTTCATGCACTTCCGTCCCAACAGGGCGGCCAGCAAATCCGTGTGAAGGGATAACTGGTAAAGCTAAAGGCGAAGCGCTGGGTGGTGAGGAGTGCCCTGAGGTTCTTGTGATGCTCTGTGCAGCCTCCTGGCCAGAAGAGGCAGCCGGGAGAGCAGTAGGAGGCGCTCTCCCGCAGGACGTGGAGAGCTGGTGGGGTAAGGGCGGCCTGTCCTGCCCTGGGCTGCGAGCCCCAGACCCCCGCACCCACGGGGTGTTGGCACCGAAGACCGGCTCGCTCCTCATCTCCTCCTCCTTCCCCTGCCTTCTGACTCTGCCTGCGGTCTGCCCCAATCCCCCTCCCCCGCCCCAGCCTCTTAGGGGTTTTTTGCGGAGAGCAAAGGGCAAAGATACGGGAAACTGAGAAGGCAGCGTCCTGAAAGGTGTGCGTGTTTCTGCCCTGCAGCCCACCTTGGGACACCTTGACCCCAAGCCCAGCAGTAAGTCCAACATGCTGCGGGGCCGCAACTCAGCCGCCTCTGCTGACGAGCAGCCCCATATCGGCAACTACCGGCTCCTTAAGACCATCGGCAAGGGCAACTTCGCCAAGGTGAAGCTGGCCCGGCACATCCTGACCGGGAAGGAGGTGAGCTCCGGGGACGGGGCGTGGGGCACGGCCGCACCCCCCAGCAGGGAGCGGCGGGACTGCTGCCACAGCCAGCCGCTGTGTGTCAGCTGGCAATGAAATCTGGACAAATAGATGTGTTGACGGGGATGGGGTAAGAGGAGGCGGAAGCATAGAGGAGGCGGGAGGGTCAAGTCCTGGGTCTCTCCTGTTCAGAGCTTTTTGTCCCATGTGCAGGTAGCCGTGAAGATCATTGACAAGACTCAGCTGAACTCCTCCAGCCTCCAGAAAGTAAGCATACGGCACCTTCTGTTCCTTTCGAAGACTCTCATCAGGGGTCAGTGATCTACTGAGCCCATGTGGGCCGCAACCCCCTCGCCCTTGAGTCCCCAGTTTTAAAATCTCTGGTCTTTTTGCTGTTCACACTGCTCCCTGGCTCTGCTGCCTGCGGGGCTCCCTGGCCACAGACCCTTGGCTCTTTAGAAGTCTTTCTGCCCTTCGCTGCCATTTGGCCTACCTGTTGCTGACCTACTTCCTGATCCCCAGGATCGTGTTATCTTCTGGCCTGTGGCCCTGTGCAAAAACACATGTTCCTGGCCATTACTAGAAACATGCGTTTGGTGTTTCCAAGACCTAGAATGATCCAGGGGAGTGGCTCTCGAAGTGCAGGGCTAAGAGGAGGCAGGGAGCCTGCCACCAGAATCTGTCCCGGCAGCATGTTAGGGGATGAGTATAGAAACCTGGGTTTTTAGAAGCTCAACTCCAGTTTCAAGCTCCTGACAGTTTGTGCAGGTTCAGGACGGGGGGCCCCAGCTTGCCTTCTCAGGCCTAGATTCCTCTCGGCTAAAAGTCACGAACTCATCCACATGTAGTGTCTGCTGGGTGAGGTTGAACTTTTTCTTCCCTCCTTTACTTACGGTGGGAAACTGAGTCCTGTCTTAGCTGATCGGGGGAGTCCTCCAGGTGGGAACACATACCCAGCCTGGTCGGGAAACTCTGAAGAGCCGATAGGAACACGAAAAGGAGGCTTTGATTTGCAGAATGGGACAGGTTGCCAGTGATAGGCTGACAGAGACCTGGAAACTCTCTGCCCTCTCCTCCCATGCGGCACCCCAGCAGTTAGGGGAAGGAGGAAACCTCCCATCTGGCTCCCAGAAGGCTGCCCCTGTTTAGGCCAGTCCGATTTCCTTGTGCCCCCGTACTGGCGCTGACCCCGGCTCAGATTTCCTGATCTAGAGTCACCTAGTTCTTTTTATCACGAGGTAGGCTGAAATTTTCCTGTCATGAGCGCCGCGCTGTTATTTAAGAGAGGGCACAACCTCATGCTGACAGCCAACTCCAGTGAGCTTGAGAAGCGGAGGACCTGGGGTTGGGGCCTGGGTTGAGAGAGGCCTTCCCGGAATTGCAGGGTGGAGGTGGAGGTGCCTGGACACGCTGGCGGCCCAAACCAAGGTGTTTCCTATGTTGCGTTAGCCCTGGGATCCCCTCAGTGTTCTCTGGTTCAGAGGAAACGTCGTGGTCATCACCAGGGCTTTCCTGCTTAGAGCTTTCCGGAAGGAAGGGAAAGAGGGCTACTCTTGACACACCGTCTCAGCCTGCAGAGTAGAAGCCAGCTTGCTGCGGTCCAGCCCGTCATGTGACAACTGCCCGAGTCCGGCTGGCCGTCCTATTTCACGTCTTTTTCCTCCTTTCCCCTTCCTGACTGGCTGGAGGGCACCGATACCAGACAAATGTAGCCATTTTCTTTATTTTTTTTTAATTTTTAAAAAATGTTTTAGGTTTATTTTTTAGAGAGAGACCGCGTGAACAGGGGAGGGTCAGAGCGAGGGAGACACAGAATCAGAAGCAGGCTCCAGGCTCTGAGCTAGCTGTCAGCACAGAGCCCAACGTGGGGCTCGAACCCACGAACCGTAAGATCATGACCTGAGCCGAAGTCAGATGCTTAACCGACTGAGCCACCCAGACGCCCCAAATGTAGCCATTGTAAAAGCCTTTTAACACACTCTGTTACCAAGGCCATTCTGATTCTGGCCGAATCACACTGCTTAAATCTGATCCCAGCAGTGATCCGTAGAAAGGACAACATGGAACAATCTAGCCCCCTCAGGGTTCTCAGCTGAGCCCAGAAAATTCCACGTTCTCACAGAGAACGCCCCTTCCAGGCCAAGCGGGTGTCCTCCGGGGAAGAACCCAGGCAGTTGCCTCCAGCCCCATTTCAGTGTAGTTTACTGCCCCCCGCACCCCCCGAGGTGGCGTCCAGGACTTTTCACTTCTTCATTCCAGACAACTGCCGCACCAGGGAAGAGAGCAAGAGAAACCTGGGCTCTAACAAGAAAAGGGAGCCAAGTTCAGAATCAGATTCCTGAAGACTGGAAAGCCTGTCTCTTTCTTTTCCGCTCAGAAAAGCTCTCGGACCTCGTTAGAGGGGGAAAAACGTGTTCACTTTATTCCATGAACTATATCCTGAATTAGGTCTCCAGACCTCTCCTCCCCTCCCCCCCCAAACAAAACGAAACACAACAAAATATAAACAACTACTTCTGCTCTTTGTGCAAATGGTGAGGCCTGGAAGTTACCAAAACCCCACCTCCAGTTCTCGGGCCCCTGCAGAGGGGATGGGGTTCGGTTCTGTCATCTTTCTTTATGGAAATACATGGCTTGGAGTCCCTGATTTTGTTTCACAAAGAGAGCGTGAGTGTGTGGAGGTGGGTTTGATTAAAATTGGCATCGGCTATATATAGGAGCAGCTGCTTCTGCCACCGCCCCAGAGGCCCAGGAGAGAAGGGCCTGCCCACAGTGCGGAGCCCTCTGACTTCTGTACACCAGAAGATGCCGGGGGCCCCCGCCTCAAACCCCCGCCCCTCCCTCAGACCGAGCTAGAGTCTGTTTTGTCCCTGAACTTTAGCAGCAGCCCTGGTTCTGAATATTCATGCACACGGGCTCACACTCCCTCCTTTCAGAGGCGCCCGGCCAAACCCGTCTGCTCTTTGGGGGGTTGGATTTGGGGAGAGACTGCAACAGAGGACACACGGCTGGTGTATCCAGAGGCTGAACCCGAGGGTGCGGGTCGCTGAGAGGCCAGCTTTCCTCCTGCTGACGCGTCCGCCTTCGGTCCCCTTCACCTGCTTCTCAGCCGTCAGGGACGGGCCTGGGTGACCAGGACGGCGGCCCCATTTCTTTCCTTTGCCTGTTTTCTCTCTCGGGATAAGCAGCCAAGCCATGGCTCTGTTTGGAGGGGACCTGAGGGGAGCAAGTTCAGCAAGCGTGACCCCCTGGTATTTTCTTTTCCAGCTATTCCGCGAAGTAAGAATAATGAAGGTTTTGAATCACCCCAACATAGGTGAGAGCCCGGTGCCGTTCTTTCCTTCTTCCCCCACACCTCGGGTCGGCGGCCCAGCCTTTATCCCTGCCCGAGGCGGTACTTTCTGGAGTCAGGAGTCTTGGAGGCTGGCCTCCGGGGATGCCCAGCCCAGCTCAAAATCCAGCCCTGCCTCTGGCACCCGGGCTTTTCTTAGTAGCATGGCTGCCGTGAAAGGAGCTTGCTCTGGTGGCAGGGGCGGGGGGGGCGGCTTTCATCCCCGGGATGCCCCTGTTCACGGTAGGGCTCAGCGTGTGGCCCCTACTCCTGCTCTGACTCACGGCTTGGCCCTTTCCTTTGCAGTTAAGTTATTTGAAGTGATCGAGACTGAAAAAACTCTCTACCTTGTCATGGAGTATGCCAGCGGAGGTAGGTGCGGAGCTGCCTCTTCCCATGTGCCCCGGGTCCCCCAGCCCCGGTCAGCTCTGACCTAGACCCCACCCCTGTGTCTTGCAGGAGAGGTGTTTGATTACCTGGTGGCTCACGGCAGGATGAAAGAAAAAGAGGCTCGAGCCAAATTCCGCCAGGTGGGTGCGGGTCGCTTGGCGGAGTGTGGGCCTAGCCTCGGCCCTTTGGGGTTCGGCCTACAAGGAGGAGCTGCCTGTCTCTAAGTGGCCTGTGGAGGGTCCTTCGGGCTCTGCTCATCTATGTGGCAGCTTGGAACTATGTCACCGGATCATGGGTCCACCATCCCACCCCCGGGTGCCCCTGGCCTAACCCTTCTTCCTTCCTTTCAGATAGTGTCTGCTGTGCAGTACTGTCACCAGAAGTTTATTGTTCATAGAGACTTAAAGGTAAGGTGTCTGCTGTCCCAGAGTCGGGTTTGGGTTGTTCACCGTCTGCCAACAGTGACCTAACTGTCAGGCCCTGAGAGTTCAGGGAAACTCCAGCCTTTAATGGTTTGGAGATGGTGAGGAAGCCCCTAGGGCTGCTTCCCAGAGCGGCCTTACGACCGGACTTAGCTGTCACCCAGCCAGCGCACAGAGGGTCTGTGCCGCCGCCTCGCTGGGCGCGTCCCCTTCCAGGGCTGCCAGGCGCCGCAGGAGAGCCTCGGGCTCCGATGGCCCTTCCGGCGGCCCGGCGGCTGACCGAGGGGGGCACGCTGACTGCCCCGCCGCTGCCCCCCCGGCTGCTTTGCAGGCGTGCGCCCACTCAGCTCTCTCCCTGAGACGATAGAGTGTGGACTCCCTCGGAGGCGCCTGGCACAGCGTCTCCGAGCCCTCAGATCCCCGCACGCTCCCGTGGCTGTCTGTGTGAGGGGTGGCCTGCGCCACCCTCTCCGGGCCAGCCCCTTCACACTGACTGAAGGCCTGGCCTCGAGTTGGTGGAGAAAGTGTTGAGACCGAGGATGACTTTCTGTTTGTGCTCCCATCCCCTGCAGCTCCTTCCTGTTCAGTGCCTTACTGTGGTCCGCTCGGTCCTGACATCTTCCATCTTACCTCCCAGGCAGAAAACCTGCTCTTGGATGCTGATATGAACATCAAGATTGCAGACTTTGGCTTCAGCAATGAATTCACCTTTGGGAACAAGCTGGATACCTTCTGTGGCAGCCCGCCTTACGCTGCCCCAGAGCTCTTCCAGGGCAAAAAGTACGATGGACCCGAAGTGGATGTGTGGAGCCTGGGAGTCATCCTGTATACACTGGTCAGCGGGTCCCTGCCTTTTGATGGACAGAACCTCAAGGTGGAGTGAAGCACAGGCGTAGATTTAAAAAAGAAAGAAAGAAAAGAAAGAGGAAGAAAAGATTTTATTTATTTATTTATTTTAATGTTTTATTTATTTTTGAGAGAGAAAGGGAGACAGCTTGAGCAGGGGAGGGTCAGAGAGAGAGAGAGAGAGACACAGAATCTGAAGACAGGCTCCAGGTTCTGAGCCAGCTGTCAGCACAGAGCCTGATGCAGGACTTGAACCCACAAACCACAAGATAATGACCTGAACCGAAGTCAGACGCTTAACTGACTGAGCCAGTCAGGAGCCCCAAAAGATTTTATTTTAAGTAATCTGTACACTGAACATGGGGCTCAAACTCCCAACCCTGAGATCAAGAGTCACGTGCTCCACTGACTGAACCAGCCAGGCGCCCCAGGCTTAGGTCATTTTTATTGCTTCTCCTTTCCATTCTCAGCCTTTGGTCTTACCCCTGACCTCTCACCTTTGCCACCTCTCCACTTTTCCCAAACCACAACTTCGGAGGAGGCCTGGGTAAAGGCGTGGCAGCAGACACTGGGTCTTCTGCACCCAGTGTAATGGCCTTAGTTCTTTCCTTTAGGGATGGGATAGATGAGGTCATGTGTCCGTTCCCCCTTCCCAGTCACTTGGGATGGCAGGGCCTCGGGCTGGTCAGGCTAATGGGCACAGGGTATTTGATCTCACTGCCACTCTGGTGAGGTGCCTTGTCTCCAGCTCTCTGTCTCCTACCGTGTCTCACGTATATCTGTCTGGTCAATCTTAAGCTCTCAGAAGCCTGGATATTAGGTTTCTTCCCTTGGCCTTGGGGTGATTTAAAGTTTTCTCCTGCTGGGCACCTGGCTGGCTCAGTCGGTAGAGCAGGAGACTCTTGATCTCAGGGTCGTGAGTTCAGGCCCCATGTTGGACATAGAGCTTACTTAAAAAAGATAATAATAATAAATCTCTCGGGTGCCTGAGTGGCTCAGTCAGTAAAGCATCTGACTTTAGCTCAGGTCATGATCTCACAGTTCATGGGTTCGAGCCCCACGTCGGACTCTGTGCTGACAGCTCAGAGCCTGGAGCCTGCTTCTGATTCTGTGTCTCTGTCTCTCTCTGCCTCTCCCCTGTCTGTCTCTTTCTCTCTTTCTCAAAAATAAATAAAACATTAAAAACTTTAAAAAAAAAAATAAATTTCTCTCCTGTAGGAGCTACGGGAGCGGGTACTGAGGGGAAAATACCGCATTCCGTTCTACATGTCCACGGACTGTGAAAACCTCCTTAAGAAGTTTCTCATTCTCAACCCCAGCAAGAGAGGCACTTTAGAGGTGAGCAGCCAGGAGCCCAGCTGACTGGAAAGCCCGGGTTCTTTGGGACACCTCCGAGCTGAGTCTCCCCGCTCCCTGCCCTCAATGCTTCCCGTTGCTCCCCCAGCAAATCATGAAAGATCGATGGATGAATGTGGGTCACGAAGATGATGAACTGAAGCCTTACGTGGAGCCACTCCCTGACTACAAGGACCCCCGGCGGACAGGTGAGGCTCTGCTGTGCTGTGCAGTGATGCCGCTCCCTGGGACTCGGGACCAGCCTTAACTGTGTGTCCCCCGTCCTGTGCAGAATTGATGGTGTCCATGGGTTACACACGGGAAGAGATCCAGGACTCGCTGGTGGGCCAGAGGTACAACGAGGTGATGGCCACCTACCTGCTCCTGGGCTACAAGAGCTCTGAGGTGTGTGTCCCCCGCCCTGGTCGCTGCCGGCCAGCTCCGGTGTCCCTGGCAACCCCGTGCTTCTAGCACCCGTTGAGGGCAGAAGCTCCTCTCTGGGTCGGCGCGCGCTCTGCTGACGGATGTTAAGCCTCAGCTCTGGCGGGTAAAGCTCTCTGGCCTTTGCTTTCTGTCAGTGAAGGACGCGGACAGCTGGTGGGGCTCGGCCTGGGGCCGGGTTCCCACGCCGGCGCGTGGGTGTGGCTCAGTCTGTGTTGCTCAGGCTGGGTCTAGGTCCGTCCGGCTGGACCAGTCCTTTGTTGGTGGAGAAATCTTCATGTCCGTTTCCCCGCGTTTGTGTCCCCCTGCGTCTGGAAGTGTCTGTCTCTGCGTGTTCGGGGGTGTGGGTCGCCGTGCCTTTCTTGAGTCCTTGTGTCGCCGGCATCTGGCTGTATCTGTGCGCCTGTGTGTCCGTCCTCCCGTCTGTTCATCTGGAGGCTCCTTGTTTGTTCTTGTGCCTGTCTGGGTAACCATGTCTGGGTGTGAGTCCACACTGTGTGTGGGAGGGTGGTCTTGCGCTCCATCTGCGTGTCCCGGCGTGTCCTCCTGGCCTCGCTGGTCAGGGGACTGTCTAGTTGGGAGCAGGAGGGTGTGGTCTCAGAGTCTGAATGTGCGTCCTTCCAGGCATGTGTATCCCTCTCCTGTGTGCTGGGGGCCGGGAGTCTTTGGCTTTGTTTGTCAGGAGCTGTGTGGGGGCCTGTGTGTCTCCAGGAACATTTAGGTGAACGTGGGTCCTGCAGGAGCACGTCCCGGGGGAGTCCGGGAAGGACTTGTGTCAGACAGGGCGGAGGGTAAGGGGTCTGTCTGTACACATCTCTGCACTTTTGTCACCCCACCCTCCTTTTTCTCTGCTTGCAGCTGGAGGGTGACACCATCACCTTGAAGCCCCGGCCTTCAGCCGATCTGACCAACAGCAACGCCCCCTCCCCCTCCCACAAGGTACAGCGGAGCGTCTCAGCCAACCCCAAGCAGCGGCGCTTCAGTGACCAGGGTGAGCCATGTGGCCGACTCACCCCTCTCCTGAAAGGACATGGGTTCTGGGGGCTTGGGATGACACTGCTGAGTCTCAGTCCCAGTTCAGCCACGTCTTAGAAGCCTGGCCTTGGGCAGATCCCTTCACTTGGCTCGCCCTCTGTGAAGTGGGGTGTGCCCGGCTGCTGGCACGTGTGCGGGGGAGCACCGTGTGCGCGGCCCGCCCTCCGCGGGCCCCTCGCCCTCACCCGTTCCCTCTGGCCCAGCAGCTGGTCCTGCCATTCCCACGTCTAATTCCTACTCTAAGAAGACTCAGAGTAACAACGCAGAAAATAAGCGGCCTGAGGAGGAGCGGGAGTCAGGGCGGAAGGCCAGCAGCACAGCCAAAGTGCCCGCCAGCCCCCTGCCCGGCCTGGAGAGGAAGAAGACCACCCCCACCCCCTCCACGGTGAGCGTCCCTCCAGCTGCCTCCCTGACATCGCCCCCGGGACCGTGTTTGCTTACTGTATGAAGCACACTCCCACCCCACCTCCCCACCCCAGCCCCTGAGAGGAGAAGCCGAATCCTTTCTTTTCCCAAAGCTAGTTCTGTGGACAGAACACCTGGATTCCCTGTGGTACAGCTCTGCCCTCTGTTTCCCACAGAACAGCGTCCTCTCCACCAGCACAAATCGAAGCAGGAATTCCCCCCTTTTGGAGAGGGCCAGCCTCGGCCAGGCCTCCATCCAGAACGGCAAAGACAGGTGAGCAGACCCAGGCCCCGCCTCCCACGCCCCCACCAAGAGCCATCTCACGGCGGTGACCTCTCTCAGCAGCACCCCTCCCCTCCCCGCTTCCTGGACTTCCGTCCTGGCTCTGTCCAGTCCAGCTTGTCCACGCACCAGCACCTCCTCCCCGCCTCTCCCCACGCCCCACCCCAAGTCTCTGTTCCCTGTGCTCCTGTGACTGCTGCTTGCAGCGGGCACACCAAGTGAGGCGCCACGGTCCTCTCGGCTCCGTTCTTGCCTGATTTGAGGGCTTCTTTCTTTTTTTTCTTTTCTTTTTTTTTTTTTTAGTTATTAGCGAACTTGCTTGCCTATTTATTTATTTATTTATTTATTTATTTATTTATTTATCTAAGAAGCGTTTGCACCCAGTATGGGGCTCGAACTCACAGCCCCAAGATCAAGAGTTGCACGTTCTTGCGAATGGGCCAGCCAGGCGCCCCTGCCTTCTTGCTTCTTGACTGCAGCCCGGGCTCGGCCACTGCTCTCCTCTAGGCTCCAGTGCCTGAGGCTCTGTTCTGACGGCCCGGGCTCAGGGCAGAAGCGAGAGATCCATGTTGAGGGGGACCCAGCTGGGCCCGGGAGAACAGAGCTTCCGTAGCCTTGACCGTCAGCATCTCTTGGTGTATTGCATTCTTGGCTCCTCCTCTTCTGAGCTTAATGAAAATTCCCCAACACCCTGCTTTCCGTCGACAAAACATCCTCGTTCTTAGACTTCCCAGGGGACCAGTGCAACCCGGAGGCAGTTCCCTCCCATCGGCTTTCCTGCACTTTTGGCTTCCTCCCCCGGGTTTTGGCCAGCCTCACTTTCCTCACCCGGTGCTCCGCGCCCCAGCCCCGCCTCCCCTGTCTCTGACTTGAGTCCTGTTGCTGCTCCCCAGACCTGCCCTGCATCCTGCCGAGGCTCCCCAGCTCTGGCCCCTCCTGCCCTGCCCTTGCTTCCTCACCTGAGCCTCCCGCCCCCACCCCACCCCTAACCCAGGCCTCTTCGCTGCTTTTGTCTCCTAGCCTAACCATGCCAGGGTCCCGGGCCTCCACGGCTTCTGCTTCCGCCGCAGTCTCTGCGGCCCGGCCCCGCCAGCACCAGAAATCCATGTCGGCCTCCGTGCACCCCAACAAGGCCACTGGGCTGCCCCCCACGGACAGTAACTGTGAGGTGCCGCGGCCCAGGCAAGTGTGCTGGGGCAGCTGGCGCACCTGGTGCCCTCAGCCTGCCCCTCCCGTCCCCCCCAACAAGTTCTTCCCCCTCCCCGGGGGTCCCGCTCTTTTCTTGGCATCTTAGGCACAAGCAGTGGCTCTGTCCCCTGCAGTCAGGAAGTAGAGGGAACAAAAAAAAAAATAGCTTAATGCCCCTCTTTTCCTCCAGTTCTCCCTCTCAGAGCAGATATGCAAGAAGCCGTCCCGAGGCTCTAGAAGGAAGCCTTTTTGTTCTGAGCCTTCCTGGACTTCCTTAGGACCCCAGGGACAGTCAGCATCAAAGGGACTCAATCCTTGAGGGTTGGTCAACATTGTCCCCTTGAGGCTCCAGTGTGCCCAGCTCCCAAGGAGCCACTTCTGTCCGGCCTGTTCTGCTCTCCACACACGTATCCTCCCTCGCCTCCCTTCCTCCCCGAGACCGTCTCCTTCCACCTCCACCCAGATGTCCTCCTTTCTGGTGTCCTCAGTGGTCACACCCCTTCCTTCTGTGTCCTCCGTGATGGCTGCCTCTGCCCCAGCGTCCCCCTCCCCTGTTCCCGCCCCAGGGTGCCACAGGTGCTCGCTGGTGATGTCGTGCTCGTGCCCTGATGCATTTCCCCCGCCCCCACCTCTCTTCCCACAGCACGGCCCCCCAGCGTGTCCCTGTCGCCTCCCCCTCCGCCCACAACATCAGCAGCAGTGGTGGAGCCCCAGACCGAACTAATTTCCCCCGGGGCGTGTCCAGTCGAAGCACCTTCCACGCTGGGCAGCTCCGGCAGGTGCGGGACCAGCAGAATTTGCCCTACGGTGTGACCCCGGCCTCTCCCTCTGGCAACAGCCAGGGCCGGCGGGGGGCTTCGGGGAGCATCTTTAGCAAATTCACTTCCAAGTTTGTACGCAGGTGAGTAGGGGGCTTAGGGTGGCAGAGAGAATGAGGCCAGGTCTCCCTACCTGCCTGGGGGCGGGGAGGGGTCTCTGAGCACGAGGCTTGGGTCCTGGGGTTAGAAGAGGCCTTAGGAAGCCTAAGAGATGGGGTCTTTGTCAGCACCTCATGATCCCAGACCCGGCCACCCTTCTCAGGCTCTCCCCAACTCCTGCACACACCCCTCGTTCTCTGGCCCCGAGAGCAGATGGCCAGGGCCGCCTCCTCTCTCGGAGAGTGTGAACTCAGATGCTAAAATAAAAGCCCCCCTCTTCTCTCCTGGGTTCCCATGGAAACTTATATTTGGTGACGCAGCTGCAAAGTCATGAGGCCCGGGCCAGGCTCGGCCAGCAAGGAGAGTGTTTCCGGGTCCTCCGTCTCACCCCCTCTGACCTCCTTTCCCCCTACTCAGCTAGTTAAGTCCGTTCCGTCTGCCCCCGGCTCGCCAGGACCGGGGCCACAAATGAGATAGCTGGTGGGGGCCAGGGTGGCCGCCTCCCTCGCAGCCCAGCGCGCTGATGCTTTCCGAAGCGGCGAGCAGGCTGGGGGTTCTCTTCGTGAGGCTTTGCACCCCCGGCCCCTAGCCACCCCAGATTCTTAAGGTGCAGCCGGCAGTCCTGCCTGGCGGGGTGCTGCCTGTCTCCAGCCCCCCGTTTGCTCTCCCACCTCAAGGTAGCTCCAGAAGCAACGGCGGGCTTGGGGAGAGCAGGCTTGCTGCCCGTCAGTCCGCTCAGCCGCAGTAGAAACCGTGCCCCTGTCCAGCCCCGGGGTGCGGGGCGGCGGGGCGGGGCGGGCGCAGGTCCCCGCGTCTAGGACTCTAGTCTCGCTGAGCGGCTCTTCCACAAATGGGGTGACCGTTGAACCTGTAAAGCCCACTCCCCACCTGCTTATCCACATACTGTCTTGTTGGTTTTTTTTTTATTTCTTTTTTTATTTTGTCTTTTTTTTTGTTTGTTTTTTTAGAAATCTGTCTTTCAGGTTTGCCAGAAGGTAGGCGTTCAGCCCGCTGCGTGTGTGTGTGCGCGTGTGTCTGTGTCCTGTGTCCTGCCTCCGTCATTAACTCCCCTTTTCTGGCTCTTGCTCCCTCTTCCATCTGCTAACCATGTCTGTGTGGCCCTCTCTCTGCCATCTTAAAGGGATGAAGACTGCCTCTGACTGGGTGGCCACTCAGGGCAGATGGCTTTGAAAAGGAGGAGCCTGTCCACAGGCAAGGGGGATCTTCTCAGGGAATTCTCCCTTTAAGATTGTCTCCTCACCCCCACCCCAGGTTTGGGTTTCGGTCACAAGCATCGGGTTCCTTTCCTGGCCCTTCCCCTTGTCTGTGCATGCGCTGTGAAGAAGCTCCATGACGGTTGCAAGTGCATCTGGGATGGTATCTCATTCTGGGTCTCCTGGTCTCTTCCTTCTCTGGTCCCCTGAACTTCAGGGCTGTGTGACCTCTTGCCCCTGTCCTGTGGATAGCAGGACTTTGGAAGTACTGCAGGCACACCAGGGTCCCAAGGCTTCAGTCTGATGCTTCCAGGCCCAAGGAGCCTTTGCCTCACGAGTGGGCACAGCACCCCCTTCTGGCAGCTCCTGTAGAACTAGCCCCACCACCACCACCACCACCTAGCACACCTCCTGCCTCCAGCAGTACCTGGATGAATCAAGCTGCCTCTCCTCTGGGCCGTGTTCTCCTGATAGGGATTATGGCTTCCAGAGAGCCAGGCCAGGGGCCAGAATGTTCGAGGGCAGGAGCCATCTACCCCATAGTCCTGGCAAAACAGTGGGAGATTCCCCCCCACATATACACACACACACACACACTCAGGCATATCCCTTCCTAGACTAGATCCTGGCTGTGCCACCCTCTGGCCCTGTCCGCATCCTCTCTGGAGGCCCGAGTGGGCCAGATACCAAGCTGAAGACCCAAGGGCTGGGTTGGGAGCACTGGTTCCCCCAGGCTGTCAGCCCAGGCCCTGTGCTGGGGGCCAGGGTACCTGGCAGGCAGGTTGGTCACCCAGCTGACTAATGACCAAGACAGGGTCTTTAGGCTTTCCCCTTTCCACCCACTGCTCCCCACCCAGCTCTTCACTGCATGGCTAGCTGTTGACTCACAGGCCCCAGTGATAGGGCGCCTCCACCCACAGGGCAAGAACCAGGTGGGGCTGGGGAGAGCTGCAGCCTCCTTCCCCTGCATAGCCCGGGCTCCCTGCTCGCGGTGCGCTCGTGTGCATTCGTGTGTCTGTTGTGTCTTTGTGTTCCTTTTCCATGTGCCGCTGCTGCGCTCTCTCTCTCTCTCTCATCCTCCTCACGTCCCTGCCCGCCTCTGCAGTCCCCAATATCCCAGCTCCAGGCACCCATCTTCCCGCCAGGAGCTGGAGAAGCCGCTCAGCGGGGCCAGACCTCTTCCCCACCCACCCTCTCAAGGTGCTGGCCCTGCCCTGCCCTCTGTCCTCCCTTCTGTCCAAGCAGATGGCCTGGCAGCCTGGCAGGCAGGGGAGTTACAGAAGAATGGAGGAGGCGGGCTTGTCCACAGCCGGCCTCGGGGGCCCTTCTCTCCCTCCCCTTCCCCAGGCACCCATCCCCAGGCCTGCGCAAAGCCGTTCCAGCTCTTGGCCCCATGAGTCTCCTGAGAGAGGCTTTTGTCTATCCGCCCTCCCCTGCCTCCCAACACACACACACAAACACACACACACTCGCTCACTCACTCTCTCTCTCACTCACTCACTCACTCACTCACCCATTCACCCGGCCCAGCCCCTTCCCTCCTAGAGGACCAGGGCTCTGGGGCCTAGGTAGGCTGATGGCGAAGACCCATTCACAGCGCGAGGCGCTGGCTGTGGGCTGGCGAGGGAGCTGCCTCATGCTGTGGCTTGTGCTCCATGCGTGCGCCTGCACATCCACACCCTCCTCCCGGCTGGAGTGGAGGCTCCTCCTCCCCAGCACAGAGCTCCGGGAGCATGGGGTGGGGGACAGGCCCCGTGTGCTGGGCGCCCTGCCCGCAAGGGACAGTCGAGCCGCCAGTGTGAGGGGCTGCAGAGCCGAGCTGGCCTGCCAGGTGATGGGCGAGTGGCCTCCGGGCTCTCACCTACCAGTGGCGCCTCCCCAGACCCACCCTCACCTGGGTCTGAGGCGGTGGAAGGAGCGAGAGGTCACAGCACTAAACTCTCCCTCGCTCTGTTTTTTGAGGAACCTGAATGAACCTGAAAGCAAAGACCGAGTGGAGACGCTCAGGTGAGAGGGCGGGAGCCAGCACCGGCCCTGCCCAGGCCGTCGGCGGCTTGCCATGGGCCTCCTGCTCCTCTTCCTTCTGCCACCTGGCTCCTCCTCCGGTGGCCCTGCCCGGCCCCGCTCTCTTGGGGCTTCCCTTTGCTCAGAGGATCCCCCATACCCCAGCTGATGTTTTCTGGAGGCAGGAGGCCCAGGCTGGGCGGCGGGGAGCTACAGATTCCTCCCCACCGCCCAGCTCACCCTCCTGTGTTGTGGCCGCTGCGCTCTGTCCAGTGTGTGAACCGCTCAGGGCTGGCTGCACGCGCTCCCCTTCTCTCCCCGACCCCCCTCTCCTCTGAGGAAAGCATGAGACTGTCCCCCTTGCCCCCTGCCGGGGCCTGGCTTCTCACCTTCTCAGCCCTCCCTGAGAGATGGAGGTGCCAAAACCGCCCACCCCTCTTCCTCTGCCCTCCCTCTGCTTCCCCCTCCCCCCCCCCCCCCCCCCAGGTCTGCTGCTCCCTCTAACAGCATTGTCGCCTCTGGGCCACCCTCTCGCTCTCCTCTCTCATCTCCGGGTCCCGTCTGCAGGGTGGCTCTCCCGTGGGTGGGGTGCCTCGGCCCCGGGCCTGACGCCCCCTCCCCCGCCTCTGCCCTCTCCGCAGACCTCACGTGGTGGGCGGCGGAGGCACCGACAAAGAGAAGGAGGAGTTCCGGGAGGCCAAGCCGCGCTCCCTCCGCTTCACGTGGAGCATGAAGACCACGAGCTCCATGGAGCCCAACGAGATGATGCGGGAGATCCGCAAGGTGCTGGACGCGAACAGCTGTCAGAGCGAGCTGCACGAGAAGTACATGCTGCTGTGCATGCACGGCACGCCGGGCCACGAGAACTTCGTGCAGTGGGAGATGGAGGTGTGCAAACTGCCGCGGCTCTCGCTCAACGGCGTGCGGTTTAAGCGGATATCAGGCACCTCCATGGCCTTCAAGAACATTGCCTCCAAAATAGCCAACGAGCTCAAGCTTTAACAGGCTGCCGGGAGTGGGGGGCGACGGAGGCGGGCCAGCTGGACTTAGCTGCTGGGGCCAGGCTCCGACCCACCTGGGCGAGACTGCAGAGACGGATCGGTGTGTCTCCCCCTGCTGGCGCTTCTCCCCTCCCGCCCTTCTTGGTTGGGGTTTTTTGTTTTTTGTTTTTTCTTCCATGTTTGGGGGGGAGACGGGAGATGGTTCTTTCCCCCCAACATTTGCCCCTGCCCAGAAAGTCTCCCCCCTCCCCTCTCTCCCCCACAGGAGGCCAAGGAAGGGGAGGGAGGGGTGGGGGGGCAGGGCTCCCCCTCGGTACTGCGGTTGCACAGAGTATTTCGCCTAAACCAAGAAATTTTTTATTACCAAAAAGAAAAAAGAAAAAAAAAATCCCAGCGGCCACCTTTCCTCCCTGCCCCATCGGGACAGTTGAGACTGGATCTGTGGGGTTTCCCGGGAGGGTGGCTCAGGGCTGGAACACTCTCAGGCAAGAGTGGTGGAGTTCCCTGTCAGGCCCTCCGCCAGGCCCTCTTAGGGCTTCTCCCCTCTCCTCCCCTCCTTCCCCTCCATGCAAACCACCAGAGGTGGCCTTCCCCTGACCCCAGGCCCCAGGGCTGGAGGCCCGGAAGGCCGGGCCGGGGGGCCGGGGCGCTGCGCAGCCCGGGCGTGGGGGTGGGGGTGGGGGGGGCCGGCGGCGGCTCCCGGCTGGCAGGCGAGGCTCGGGGCTCCGGCCCCCTGCACACTGTATCCTCTGCCCCTCCTTCCCCAGAGCTGGGCATTTCCTTCCACAAGCTGCTGTGGGGACTTTTGTTCCCCTCCTCAAAAGTCTGTGCCATCTTCTCCCACCCCTCCTGGGTAGAAGGCGGGGCTGACCCCAGGGCTGGGAGAGGGGAGGGGACTGCAGGGCAGTTGGGCTCCTCGGCCCCCAGGGGGCCGCCTGGGCTGCTAGTCTCCGGAACCGGGATGCTGGGCACTCTCCGTTATGGGAGAGCCTTTGTCTGAAAGCACAGCCCCTTGCCATTCCTCTCCCCTGCCCCTTCATTGGCATTAATCTGGGCACCAGCTAGTTCCATAGCAGTGACCCCCCCCCCCCCACTCATCTCTCGGCCTTGCCGTTTCTTCCCGACACTGTCGCCCCTCCTCTCAGGAGACACTGCCCAGGGCCTCCACGGCCCCCCTGGCAGGAGGCTGGATAGGGCAGCAGGGCCGGGAGCGTCTGCCCTCCGGGGGCGTGGGGGGACAGATAGGCCTAGTGACTTCCAGCTTGCTAACCTCCTCGGCCAGTGCGGGAGTGGCTGGTTATGGGCGCTTGGCTGGTGGCGGCCGCTGCATCCCTTAATTTATTTCTCTGCTGTTTCTGTTCCTGAGAAATTGGGGGAGGGGGTCCTGCAGAGGCTGCCCCCGCCCTCACCTGAGTTGTACATTTTTTTGTGATGGGTTTTATTTTTTATTTTATTATTTTATGGGTTTTTTTTTTTTTTTTTTTTGATTTATGATGACTCTGCCCCTACTCATCACCTCCACGCCCCATTCCCAGCCCAGGCTCCACGGCAAGTTGAGCCCTTGGGGTCCCAGGAAGGGGCCTAGCCAACCTCAGCCCTCCTGCCCCAAGCCCTGCTGGGGCTCTCGGGCTCAGGCTCCGACCAAGGGCTCCCCCTCTCCCCCTTCTTCCCTCTGTTCCTCCCCATCCCTCCTGCCCAGTGGAACAGCCCGGGTGCTCTTCTGAGGGGCCTGGAGGGCATGGCTTGGCTCCCAGAGAGGGTGGTGGCCCGTGGGGGGCCTCCCAGGCAAGGTGGCTCCTCCCCACCCGCCCCCCCCCCCACCCGCACTTAGTTTCTCCTCTGGATCAAACACGTAATAAAGAGAATGTTTGGAATCTGAGCTGCCTCCTTCTGTTTCTTCTCCCAGCCAGGCAGGGACCCAGTCCCTGCGGGCACAATGTGGCCCAGCCTGCCAGCCTTGCAGGACATGGATTCCTGTCTGGGGCCTGGGGGAGGCCAGTGCTGGGTGGCTGCTCCCTCCCACCCTCGGCACCATCAGGAAGCAAAGTCCAGGGCCCTGGACAGCAAAGAGAGGGCACTCTGTGAACTTGGAAGATTTTATTTATTTTTTTAAAAACATTGAAAAATAAACCCCTGTCTGCATAAGTTCCCAGCCCTTCTTTCTCTAGGCTTTTGGGCAGTGGGTATAGCGGGCACCATCAGAGCTCCTCCGCGCTTCCCGGCAGGCCCCCGCCCACCCAGTTCTGCCACACTGACGCCCCAAGGCACCTCTGCCCACCTCCCCCTTCCAGCCCCCTCCCCACCTCACCCTGACTTATTGCTAAAAGAAAGGAAAGAGGAAGAACAGCCCCTACACTGTCCTCTCCCCCATCCCCCAAGCTAAGGTCACTACCCCCGCTACACAAAGGGCAAGGCCCAAAGGCCAAGCCCCAGCAGACTAGGAGGCAGCCATTCCAGCCCCAGCCAGGAAGAGGCATGTACCCTCAGGCCAGTTCTGAAGGCCCCAGAGTCCCAGCCACCCCCCAGGCTGGGATGGGGGCGGAGACTCAGCCGCAGGTAACAAGTGCAGGACCCACAGGTCCAGAGTGTGCCTGCTGGCAGCTCCCGGTCTTCAAAAGACCTGGCTCTAGTCCCTTCTGTCCTCAGTGAAGCCAAAGGTGTCCAAGGACAGCCAGCCTCGGGGTTCAGGGCCTCTCTGGTGGGTGGAGAGCCGCAGGGCTCAGAGTGAGGGTGCCGGGGGCTCCAGAGGGGCTCCGATCAGAGTGGGCGGGGGCTGAGGGCCAGGGCGGGCACTGTGGCGGGAGGCGGCCAGAGCAGGGCGGATGAGAGGTGGCGGGGGCTGGTTGGGGGCCAGCCGGGGCTGGAGGAAGCGGCCCTGCTGGAGTGGGGGTGGCTGGCGGAGCAGAGTGGGAGCCGTCGGCAGAGGGGGCCTCAGCAGCGGGGGCGGCTGGGACAGCGAGGTTGGGGGCGGAGGAGGGGGCGGCACAGGGGGTAGCGATCGGGGCACAGATGTCGACACGGACGTGATCTGCACCTGAGAGAAGAGAAGAGACCCCAGGTTAGAGCACACTGTCCTCACGCCCCCCCCTTGGTCCCCAGTCACAGGAGCCCGCTCCCCCTCCTCCCTTCCCGGAAGCAGGCTTCCTCCGCCCCCTCCTCACCTCGTCGTCTTCCTCTAGGGCTGGGGCTGGCAAAGGGGCCCCTCTCCTGGACTCCTCCATTGGTACGGGGGCCCCGGGGGCCCCGTCCTGCTCAGCCTCCCACTCCTGCAGCACCTCCTCCAGATTGAAGCGGCGCCGGTAGCTCACGAAGAAGGTCTTCACCTGGGTTAGAGTCTTGTTCCCAATCACCTCTGCGATAGCCCCGAAGTCTTTGCCATACCTACGGATGGCTGCAAGGGTCAAAAGGGGAACAGAGGGTGAGCACCCCAAGAATGAGCTCCTTCCCCGACCCTGACCCTTTCCTTCCGCCCCAGTTCCTTGGAGGGTGGTGAGAGATTTCTGGGGCTCTCCACGCTCCCCGCAGTCTAACCAACCTTGCACAGCCAACAGCTGCTCGTCTGTGGTCCAGCGGGAGTTGAACTTGGTGTTGGCCTGGAGAGCAGGGAACAACATATCCCCCAGACTCAAAATTATCACGCCAGAGGCCCCACCCTCCAAGCCGACCTCCCCTTTCTGCTCCACGAGGGAGAAGGGTAAGCCCCCTTACCTCAGGGGGGCGCAGTGGGTCGATGCCACCCTCCAGCGCTTGGCGGAGGCTGCTATTGGTCTGCTTCATGCTTTGCACCTGCAAAGGCCAAGAGATGCCACGTCAAACTCTCCTGCCAAGGCGGCCACCAATACCAGCTCTCTGCCCATGGCTCTACTGCCCAACACAGCGCAGGGCCACCCCCACTTCCAGCTTGCCCCTCCTTCACAAGAGCTCGTAGGGGAGACGCTGGGGTTCTCCCCCATTCGCAGACCAGTTTCTATAAAAGACCCAGAAAAGAATGCCACGGTTACTCAAAAGCCTAAGAGGATGGAGCAGAGGCAGGCTGGGAGCCTGTGCCACACCACACGCCGTACCCCAGTTCTCCCCAAAATGTTGCTCCCGGCTGCCCGCCGACCGCTCCACACAGCCCCTCCTTTCCTCAGGCCCTCACCTGGCGCTTGAGGGAGATGAGCTGCGAGTCAAGGCCTCGAAGCGTGAGGTTGGCAAGGTCGGGGCTCCCTGACACAGCAGTGAGGCCCTCGGGGCTCAGGTACATGCCCTTGGGTGGGCGACGCCGGGTTCGCAGAGGGTGGTGGCGGTACTGAGAACCCTGAGCTTCCTTCTTCCCAGGGCCTGGGCGGGTATTCAGGGGCCGAGAGGGCAGAGGCTGCCAGGGAAAGGAGAGGGGTGGGTGGTGGGGAGCCCCAGGACGAGGCAGGCAGCTGGTAGGCAGGGCCAGAACAGCGTGGGGGGGTGGGGCTCACCTCTCTCTTGGGGTCTCCAGCATCTGGCTCTCCCTCACTCACGGCTCCCCGTCCCTCCTCAAGCTCATCACTGTTGACACAGGGGCCGAGGAGGGAGTAAGGCAGGGGCCAGGGCCCCCCAGAGCTCAGCTTGCCCCGCCCCTGGGCCCCCCGGGCCCCCACCTGTCTTCTTTGTCTTTTCGACCCCCCAGCCGCCGAGCCTGTCTGTCCATCACGCTGGTCCGGCTGCGGGTCTTCTTCCACGAGTAGTAATACTTTACCAGGCTGGGGATCAGCTTGTCTGGCAGCTGGAAGGGCAATGCCAGGGGCTAGGACCCACCTAGGACCCTGGGCCCCGGGCGGGCTCATCAGAACGGAGGGACTAAGGACAGCTGGCAAGGGTGAATGGGCTGTTACCATCTGCTGGATCCGCTGGAAGCACTTGCCGTGGAAGCCAAAGGCCTGTTCAAACAGCACCTTGTCCTCCACGGTCCACTCGTCAGGGAACGGGGTGAAGTTGGCCAAGTCAGCCAGTGACTTCTCCACGTCATGCTTGTGCCACAAGAGCATGCCCAGTGCCTGGCCCGGGACAAGGAACAACTCAGGCTCAGCGGAGCCCAGCAGCATCCCGTCCCCACCCCAAATCCCTGTGGGGCCAAGGCTCACCTGCTCAATGTTGTAGCCATGCTTCTCCTTGGCCATCGCGATGTACTTGTCAACTGCGGGGGGGAGGAGGGGCCCGGCAACGGAGAGGGGGTTACAACTCCTGAGCCGAGCCCGCCCAGACAGGGGCTGGGCCGCCTGAGCCCAAGGACGGGGGCTGAACCCACACACCTTAGCCTCCAGTCCATTTCTGAGAAGAGCTGGCCACCAACTGGCACGGACACCCCCCCCCCCCGAGCCCCCGGCTCCCAGGGATGCGAAGGAACCGGGATCCCGCCCCACTCACGCTTGGCATCCGACACACAGTGGTTGGGCGACCACACCAGCATCCCTTTGAGTTCCTTGTTGCTGTAGCGTGCAGGGCTCTCTGAAAGACCCGAGCGAGAAGGATCGGCCTGGAGGCACTGGCCTGGACCCACAGCCGGAGGATGGCAGACGAATAGGGCCTGTGAGGTGAGGCCCAGAAGGGAAGGAGGGGCAGAGACCCAGACAGGAAGGCAGAGCAGGAAAACCAACCATGCCATGGGCCACCCGCCCCCGCCTGCCTGCTGGCCTGTCCTTCCAGCGGGCGCCAGCCAAGGGCTCCCCCAGGTGGGGCTCAGGCCAGGCCATGGGCCCTCGGCTCCCCTCCCTTTGCCGCCTGTCCTGCCACTCACCAGGCTTGCACTCCGGAATTACGGCCTGGTAATTGGTTCCAACGCGGATCATGCTGTCTGTGGAGCCAGGGGAAGCAGTCAGGACTCCAGGGAGGGAGGGGGGGAGGGAGGACAGGAGGATGTGGCAGGGGTGGTGGCGGCCCTGGGGTTCTCCTTCCTGACCATCCAGGGCCCCCACCTTCCAGAAGGCTCACTTTTCTCTTATCTTCCCCCTTTAGTTACCCTCGGACACTGAAGAAACTGGAAGACGGGGAGACCCTGCCTAGTCATAACCCATGGGGGTGGGGGGCAGGGGCGGCAGCGATGGGGGGTGCAGAGGACAAGGGGCCAGTTTAGAGCCCAGGCCAAGCAGAGCCCTTTGTTCTGGCGGGGGGGGGGGGGGGTGCTGCCCCTAGACCTGGACCATAGCCCTGCAGGGAATCCAAGGCTCCTCCCCACCACATGAGCCTCACAGCTTGGTGTGGAAGTGTCTTTCCAGCCCCTGCCCCAGCCAGACCTCAGTCCCCTACAAGGTAGCAAGGCATGAGCAGCCCAAACTATGAAAAGGAGGGCCGCCTGAGTCCTTCAGAGACTGAGGGCAGGGCGGGGGTGGGCAGGACCGCCTCCTTGGCAGCCAGGGGCCCAGCCTCCAGATTCCCAGTGCCAGCAGCCCCCAAACTGGGGGAAGAAGCAAGCCAGAGGCTCCAGTCCTAGGAGGCAGGAACCATCAGTCTAAGACGCCCGTGGTCGGCCACTCTCCCCCAGCCCACTCGCGTCCCCGGTGCCGGTGCACCTTTAACCCTAGGCCGCCGGGCTCACCGTGCGAGTGCTCCTCCTCGCTGCTGTCATCCTCCGAGTGCGGCTGTCCGCCGTTGGGCGCCGTCTTGGCCCGGCTGCGGGATAGGATCCCGGAGCCCGCGCTCGGCTTCTCCATCACGGAGGGCATTACCCCGCCCCAGCCGCCCCGGGGGGGCGCGGGAGCCTTCGGAGAGCAGCGGTGGTTGCCGCGCTCGCCTCGAGTGTCGTGCCCGGCCCGGCCTGGAGAGGTCGCCACTGAGGCTACGAGAGGCAGGAGGTCAGCGTGGCTAGGGTCCGGCGGGGCGGGAGTCCTGCGGACAGCGCAGCGCTCTCCGCGACCCCCACGGACGAGGGCGTCAGAAAAGTTTGTGCAGAAGTGGGGGACGCGGGGGATGAGCGCAAGGTCCGGTGCGGCTGGGGCGCGCGCGCTCTAGACGCCCCACAGGCTTGGGGCTCCCCTGGAGAAGTCGGGGCGCCCTGCCTTTGGAGCGCCTCCGAGCCCCACCGCCCTCCCGCCCACGCAGTTGAGCGGGCGGGCGCTGCGGCGCAAGTGGCGCCCCCCGCGGGCTGCACGCCTCTCGGCTGCACCGGGATGCCCTTGTCCCCAGGCGGGGACCCCCGTCCCGACCAGACCCCTGCCTGCGACGGCAGGCGGTGGGGTCCCGGTGGCGGCGGCGGCGGCGGCGGGACAGCGCGCACGGCGCGCCGCGCTGGGCAGAGTTGCCGGGAGGCGGGCGGAGCGCAGCCGCGGGCGCCGCCTCGCACCCTCCCCGCCGCGCTCGCTCTCCCCGCCGCGCTCGGGCTGCTGCTCGCTCGCCCGCTCTCCGCCGCCGCTCGCTCCTCGCGCACACAATGAAGCTGCTGGCAGGGAAGTAGTGCCGGCTGCGGCCTCAGCACCCCTCCCCCAGCCGATGCCTCCGCCAGCTGAACATCTGGCCCTGGGGTGGGAGGGAGGGCCCGGGGGGCGGGGCCTGGGGGCCGGGGCTAGACCTCCAGGGGGTGGGGTCAGGACCGGGGTGGAGAGCGCTTTCCTCTGAGGGCCCCCAGGGCTCCCTAACTTGCCCCTAGGGGAGCCCCTGCTGCCCCCCAGGAGCAGCCGAGGGTCAGCTCCACCCACGCGCACACCGGCCCCGCACACCAGCGGGCTCGGGTTACTGCCGCCTGCCCCGGGGGCCCTGAGGCCGCCTGCCTGCCCGCCCGGGTGGAGCCCAGCTTTTCCTTCCATTTCCCTTCCTGCCAAGGAACTCCCCGCCCCCCCCTTCCGCCAGGGGGACCCCCCTCCCTCTTGCGCCCTTGGGGGGCCAGAGCGGATGGGAGGCCGGACAGGCGAGGAATGAATTCCTCCAAGAGCTACTGGGCCAAAACCTGGCTTCTGGTGCATCTGTGGGTCCCCAGGGGTCACCTCGATTCCCTTTCACTGCTGCAGTATGCACCCCAAAACAGTGGCATGCGGGGCCTGGGGAGTGGGACATGTTGAGGAAGGTCTGGACTGCAGGGAGTGGGAGGAGCCGGGTCTCCTCCCCACTGGGTTCACTGTCACCCCAGCTGGGAGCAGCATCCCCCTCCCCCAGGACAAGCGCGGGCAGAGTGACAGACCGGGAAGCGGGTAGAGCGGCACAGACGGAGATGGGGGAGGGGGTGGGCAGAGACTTTCAAAGCCAGACCCAGCCACCCTGCCAGGCACACAAAGAGCCAGCGCACACACCGGCGGCGGCTCTGAGCCTGCGAGCTGCGCCCGTGCCCGTCCCCGCCGCCCAGGGCACGTGCTGCCGCGCACACAGGCCGAAGCCCCCGCCCGCCGCCCCTCCCATCCGGAGCCCCAGATTCCTAGACACACCTCCACCCCGGCACACCCCGCTGTGCCCAGACTGAGCCGAGCCTGCGCTTGCACCCTCCTCTCCCTTCCCTTCCTCGGCCACTCTGTAATCAGATTCCTAAATTTAGAAGCAACCCAGGGCCCAGCCAGGGATCCCCGCCCCCACCCGCTGCCTGCGGCCAGCCCGCCGGGGTCCTGCGGTCGGGCCACGACCCGGCTGGGGCCGCCCGGTCCTGGGGGCTCCTGTGGGCGGCCAGGCTAAGCCAGGCAAGACCCCACCCGACTGCGGCGCTGTCGGGCCACACGGGACGACCCAGCCCGCGCGGCCACGTTGCCCGCCACACCTCGGGCCAGACCTACGGGGCCTTTTTCCTCCTCTTAAATCATGGATTGGGCACCAAGCCCCAGGGTGGGGAGGTCTGCACAAAGGAGGAGAATGTATGGACCGAGGGCAGGTCTGACCTAAGGGGGTCTGCCACAAGATGATAAGTCTCCCAGCCTGACCCCTCCTGAGTGGCAAGGTGCCACCTCCGGGTGCCCAGCACCTCCAATCCCCTCCTGCCTGTGCACAGCCCGCCCACATGATGGGAGTCTTCCATCTTGCCCACACCGGGCCCCCAATTAGGCAGAGCCTCGGTTAAGCCCCCCCCCATGCCCCACCCTTTGCCCTCCTTCTGTACTCACACCTCGGGTCGAAGGTTCAGACCCTCACCCCCCAGGCCTCAGCATTATGCTTATTTTGGCCTCCTTCCTCTAGGGCTGCCCCAGGTACCCCCAGTCACTGGCATCCCTCCTTCCCAAGCACTCCCTCCCGCCCCCCCCCCCCCCCCCCCCCCCCCCGCCCCCGGCCCCCCGTAAGAATCTCCTTCTGCTCTCACTTCTCTCTAGAGCCTGGAGCTCACTCAGGGCCAGAGAAAGATTCTGCTCTGGAGGTAGGGGCAAGGAGAGGAGGTTTATTCTTTGGAGCTGGGGGTCAGAGATGGGGGGGGCAGTCTTTAGGCCCCAGTGCAATGAAGCTTCTGTCTGGGATGTGGGACATGACAAGGGAGGGGTACTGAGGAGTTTGGGGGCAACTGTGGGGGCCACAGTGTCCAGAAAGGAAGCATATTCCTCGTCAGCAACCCCCTCCCCAAGGGGCAATGGCGCAGGGTTAGGAGGGGGAGGGGCAAGGCCCCACCCTCCCACCTGCTGCCGCTGCCCCCTCCCCAGCTGGCCCCCTCTTTTGTGCAAAGCCACACAAAGGACAAGGGGCCCCGGCCGGCCTGGCCATCTGCTCCCAGCAGCCTGAAGGCTCTTAAAGAGACAGCACCCCCTCCCTGCCGCCCAGGGGCTGTGGGGCGGGGTGGAGCCGCCACTCGACTGGACCTGATCTCAGTGGAACCCCAAATCCCACCCACTTTTTCCAGGCTCCCCCAGCCTTCAGGTCAGGAATCATCCTCTCCCCCACCAACCCCACTCTAGGCCAGGGCGCAGAGGTGCCACGTGGCCAGGAACAGGGGGGTGTGGGAGGGGAGAGGTGCTGGGAGGCAGCCCGGGGGACCAGCCCCTCCTCTCCTCCAGCCTTAGGCGGCGGAGGGGCCGGCCAGCCTCGGTAGCACGCCACTGGAACTGGGGTCCCTTACCTCCCTGAGGCCACCTCTGAGCTTTGTGAGAACCGCTGGTCTCTGGGAATCACCTCCCCGCCATTTTCACTGATGAGCTCCCACTCACCCTTGCTCAGGGAAGATGACAGAAGCCTTCGTTTCGAGGGCTTGGGCCAGGACAGCAGCCCGCCGCCTTGCAGCAACCCTGTGATCGGAACACGTTTATTTCCTGCATTTCCCAGTTGAGGAAACTGAGACTTTGCTCAGCCTCGCCCTCCCTCCCACCACCGCGGTCCTCCAACGAGCCATGAGCCCTGTCTGAAGCCTGCCTTCCCCTCTTAGGCCGGATAGGACTCCTGGCCCCTGAGATCCTTGGGGAAGCCAGACTGCATCCCAGCTTGGTGCTTCTGCCACGCTGCCGAGGGACACAAGTTTACATTATTTGTGTGATTGTTTATTTCCTGTCTGTCTCCCTGCTGAGCTGTGGGCAGGGGCTGCGTCCACTGCGTTCACTGTGTTCTCGGTACCTGGCATTCAGTAGGCACTCAATATTTGCTGAATGACTAAATGCCAGGAGCCCCCCCAAAAAGCTTCCTCTTCCCTGGCTTCCTCTGGCCTCTGCTTGTTGGGCATCTTGCCTCCTCCCTCCTCAAGGTGAGGCAGAAGGGACAAAGGTTGAACAGGGATGCTGGGAGAGGAAAGGAGGGTGACCTTGAGAGAGCCACCCCCTCACATCTCCCTCCTCCCAAAGGCGGGGGCAGGCTCCAGCCAATCCTGAACCCGCAGCCCTGCCAGACAGACTGGGACTGTCCCGAGCCCTGCGAGACTGGCCGCTGTGGTGTGGGGCCTGGGACCCTGGCCAGGCCCTCGGTGGCCACAGCCAAAGGGCTAAGCTTGGGGAAGAAGGAAGGCAGGCGGGAGGGGCCCCCGGGTGGGGGAGGGAGGTTGGCAGAATCCGAGCCGAAACCTGGCTGAGCACTTGGGGGGAGCTCAAGGGAGGGTGCTTCCCTGGGCTGGAGGCCTGGGGGCAGATGAAGTTCGGGAAACCGAAAAAAATGGCCTGCAGCAGAAAAAATGGCCTGCTGCATAGGAGCATGGGGCGCTCCCTCCAGGGCCCCCACCCTTCAACCCTGCCCAGATGGGAATTCGATTCCTCCCCCGTTGGCTCCCTAAGCCCCCCCCCTCCCCCGGGGCTCATTGGAAGGCTGTGTGGCTCCAGGTGCTGCCCTCCCCCTCTCTGAGCCCCGTTAATAATCCCCTGCACTGGCCGGCACTCCCACCGAGGATGGTGAAGAAGCTGACAGAAGGTGACAGAGGTGACAATCCGGTGCTTGGCACTGCCTCAGCGCTGTGGCTGCGCGAGGAGGAGGGAGGGAAAGGGGGTGAGGCAGGCGCCTCTGTGAGTGTGGTGCTGGGGGAGGGCAGAGCAGAACCAGGCGGAAGGTCAGCAAGGAGACCCCGGGCTTCCTGACCCCCACGCCAAGGACATCTGACTCCCTGAGCAAAGCAGGAACTGGGGAGGAAGGATCAGCAAGACCTTAGTTCAGAGACACAGGAGAAGGCGACAGGAGCTCCCTTGGATCCTTGGCGGGCGGGGGGGCGGGCGGGGGGAACCTTCCAGACCCTGCAGCCAGCTCTGTTTCTCCGGAAGCCAGGGAGGGGGCCTCCCCTCGCCCTCACCTGGGCAACAGCCTGCGCCCTCTGGCGGTGACAGCATGGACCAAGGGGTCCCACCTCAGCCTGGCCACCACTGTCCTCCCAGGGAGGCTGAGCCTGGCACCCAGAGGACCGCTTTCTCGGGGAGGGGGGGGGAGCGGTAAGCATACGGGATCAAGGTCCCCCCTGGGCCATTTGGAGCTACTGAGCTTTAGATCTAGTCCACAGCAAGCCTCCTTGGTCCAGAGCCATCAGAACCTCCCAGAACAAAGTCAGGTGGACCAGAAACCCCTAGAGAAATGCCAGAGGAGAGGAGAATAACAGGGAAAACTCGGAGCCATGAGTCCTGGCTCTGCTTCTCGCTTCCTGCGTGGCCCGAGGGGAGAAACTTGGGCTTTTTGAGCCTCCGTCCTCCCATCTCTCAAAGAGAACAAGAATCCTGACATCTGCCTGCTGGGAGGATCCGACATCATCTCACGAACTGTAATTAGAGCTCCCATCAATGCTAGCTTCTCTCTAAAGCAAGGGTGCTCTCGAGCACCCCCCACCGCATCCCCCCCAGCAGGGCTGGAAGCCCCCTCTCAGACTAAGGTAGCCCACTGCTCTGTGGACCACGTGAAGGCCATCGCCCCCCAGGGCTCCTGGGTCCGACCTTGGAGCTAAAATGTCTTTGTGACATTTGACAGGACACCCTCCCTTCAGACGTGTCCCCCAACCACTCCAGATTCCTGCCTTGAGGCTGAGCTAATTCACCACACACACACACACACACACACACACACACACACACACAGCTGGATACAGATTCTTTTTTTTAAGATCGAAAAAACTTTTTTAAGGTTTATTTCTTTTCAGAGAGAGCACACATACACACACACACACACACACACACACACGCATGCGCACACGTGGGGGAGGGGCAGAGAGCGAAGGAGACAGAGAATCCCAGGCAGGCTCCTCATTGTCAGCGCAGAGGCTGATGTAGGGCTCGAACTCACGAACCACAAGATCATGGCCTGAGCCAAAGTCAGATGATTAATTTGACTGAGCCACCCAGGTGCCCCAAGAGTTTTCAATTTTTAAGTTAATTTCTACATCCAATGTGGGACTTGAACCTACAACCTTGAGATTAAGAGTCATATGATCGGGGCACCTGGGGGGCTCAGTCAGTCAAGCATCAGACTTAGGCTCAGGTCATGATCTCACGTTCGTGGGTTCGAGCCCAGTGTCGGGCTCTGTGCTGACAGCTGAGCCTGGAGCCTGCTTCAGGTTCTGTGTCTCCCTCTCTCTCTACCCCTTCCCGCTTATGCTCTGTCTCAAAAATAAATAAAACATTGAAAAACAAAAAAAGAGTCATATGATCTACTGACCGAACCAACAAGGCGCCCCCATCCTTTTTTAAAAAGTAATCTCTAGGGGCGCCTGGGTGGTTCAGTTGGTTAAGCGTCCGGCTTCGGCTCAGGTCATGATCTCACGGTTCGTGAGTTCGAACCTATGTCGGGCTCTGTGCTGACAGCTAGCTCAGAGCCTGAAGCCTGTCAGATTCTGTGTCTCCCTCTCTCTCTGATCCTCCCCTGCTCATGCTGTCTCTCAAAAATAAATAAAAAACAGAAAAAAAATTTTTAAGTAATCTTTAGACCCAGGGTGGGGCTGGAACCCACGACTCCAAGATCAAGAGTCGCATGCTCTTCCCACTGAGCCAGCCAGGTGTCCCTCTGGAAAAAGATTCTTTTATTAAATTTTTATTTATGTTTATTTATTATTGAGACAGAGAGAAATAGAACATGAGTAGGGAAGGGGCAGAGACAGAGGGAGACACAGAATCCGAAGCAGGCTCCAGGCTTCAGGCTCTGAGCTGTCAGCAGAGCCTGACGCTGGGCTCGAACCCACAAACCATGAGATCATGACCTGAGCGAAGTCCGACGCTGAACCGACTGAGCCACCTAGATGCCCCTGGATACAGATTCTTAAATATGGCTTGGACGGTGGCCCACTCCTGCTCAGTAACCTTCCATTTTTCCCAGTTGCCTTCCAGGCAAAGTTGGAACTTCTCTCCCAGCCCAGGACTCAAGGGCCTTCTAGCCTGTTTCTGATCCAGCCAAGCAGGTCTGCTCACCATCTGCTGAGCCGTACCTGGTGCCCCAGGTGCCCCATCCACCCTGCAAACACGGGCCCAGCCCGCCTATTTGCATGTCCCGTGCCCAGCCCCTCCCTGGAGACAGCTGGCTCCAGGAAGCCACTCTCCCTGAAAGGGCACATCCAGACCTCCTGCTGTGCCGCCAGCAACCTTCCTGCCCCCTCACTGTCCTCCTCCACCACCACCGCACCTGCTGCATGGCTCTTAGCATATGACCTTGCCTCCCACTTCCAGAAGAATCGAGGCCACCTGGGAGGAACCCCCTCCAAGGCCAGCCCTCATGCCCAGAGATTCAGCTCCTTGCCTCTCCCCTCCAACTGTATCTGCACCTTCCCTCTTCAAGGCCAGCTCGCTCCCAGGCTCCCACGTCTCCCCCTCCACTAATGCGCACGCACACACCCCTGAGTCCTTGCTCCTCCCTCCTCACTGTCCTATCCCTCAGCACACCGACCCTCCTTCCTAAACCCCCCACACGCCCTGGACACAACACACAACACGCACACACACCCCCATCCCATGTTCACCTTCAGCTACCCTTTCAGCTAAGTTCCTGCTGCCTTTTCTCTCTTTTTTCAAGCCGGGCGTCTTAAAAGAGTTGTTCACACCCTTTCTCCTTGTCTTCACCTCCCACTCACTCCCCAGCCAACCGCAGAGCTGTTTCACCCTCCGCCACGCTGCAGAGACTGTTCTTGCCAAGGTCACCAGTGGCTGTTATCTCTAAACCCAAAGGACCTTAGGCAGGCATGGTCTCGGGCCACCTCTGAGCGGGACTGGGCAGAGACGGCCATCCTGTTCCTGGACATGAGCGCCCCACAGACTCCCCTCCTGCCTACCCCCTAACCCTTACTGTTGGTACTTCACACCCAGTCCACATCCTTAACTCCTGGGCCGTGGACTCTCCAGTCTCCATCTACCCCCATCCCAGGTTCTGGCTCCCCATCTCCAACCAACCAACTGCTTTCTAGGCATCTCAGGCTCCTCCTGCTCAGCCTGTCCAAAACAGATCTCAGCCTCTTGACCACACGTTTGCATTGCCTTCCCTGCTCCCGCTTGCCTTTGCCACACGAGGAGCCAGAGTAGAACAGGGGAGTTGCCCCGCACCCCTCTCTGCTTCACCCCCAGATCCATCAGTGTGCTCCCTCGTGGCCACGCCCACCTCCCCCTCCCTGAACCTGCCTCCCAGAGGCTGGCCTCCCTGCCTTTTCTCCTGCTCCCTTCCAGTCTTCATTCATCAGCCAAGGTGATCTTTCTCAAATCCAGTCTGATCGACTCCGTCCTCTGCTTCTCCTCACCCTTGGCTTAAGTTCCATTTCCTAAGCATGATGTTTCTTCTTCAAAATCTGACCTCCTGACATCGGTTCCCCTTTTGCCTTTCTCTTTTTTTTTTTTTTAATTTTTTTAATGTTTTATTTATTTTTGATACAGAGAGAGACAGAGCATGAAAGGGGGAGGGGCAGAGAGAGAAGGAGACACAGAACTGGAAGCAGGCTCCAGGCTCTAAGCTAGCTGTCAGCACAGAGCCTGATGCGGGACTCGAACCCACGAGTGTGAGATCTGACCTGAGCCGAAGTCGGAGGCTTAACCGACTGAGCCACCCAGGCGCCCGCCTTTCTCTTTTAAGGGTCCGCGTGGTGGTGCTGTGGGGCTGGTCCCCCATGTCAGCCTTTCCCAAGACCCTGGAGACCGTGACTGAGAAAGGGGACAAGCAGCCCAATCAGCATGTGGAAAATGTGGGCTGAAGGCCAGGAACCTGAGCCGGGAGTGTCAGCCGTTGCCTTGATCTTTGATTCCCAAGGAAAGCCGACACTGTGGAGGGCACCACGAAGAGATGGCAACAAACTGGTTTCTCGGTGACGTCTTTTTTTTTTAATGTTTTTTAAATATTTATTTATTTATACAGCTGGAATGAGGGATGGGCAGAGAGAGAGAGAGAGAGAGAGAGAGAGAGAGAGAGAATCCCAAGCAGGCTCCGCATTGTGGATACAGAACCCAACATGAGGCTGGAACTCGCGAAACTGTGAGATCATGACCTGAGCCGAGACCAAGAGTAGGACACTTAACCCACTGAGCCACCCAGGCGCCCCTCTCAGGGGCATCTTTGAGCCGCTGGATCGACTCCGCTTCGCCACTGAACCCCTGAACTTCCCGTCACAAGAGCCAATGCATTCCCTTGATTGTTTGAGCCTGGTTGATTTCAGTTTTCTGTCACTTGCAACCACAGGCTCCGAAACAACACGTCTCTCAACGCAACCCCACATGAACGTCAGCTTTCGTCACGTTCTACCCAGCAAACTGCAATTCCTTTGGAGTCTTTGTGGGGGTGATTCTTCATAATCGCAGTGCTGCTCCTTCTCATTGTCGACCGCCTCTCAATCGAGCCAGGTGAAGTTCAACTCTCATCTGGTCTAGGACACCTGCCCACCCCCCACCCCCATCTCAACACTGACAGCATGCTAATGGAACCACCTGGGAGTTACCTGTCTGCTCTCTCCCCGAGGCTGTGAGCGCAGAGAGGAGGGGCGTAGGGCTGGCTCACCAGGGCGTCCCCAGTGCCTCACACAGCTCCACACCAGCCAGCAAGGGCTCCCCAGTGACCCAGCTCGAGTCTCCCAAGCACAGCTTCCTCAGTGGACCCATCCTGACGGCCCAGGCCCCTCTCCCTCTGCAGACATCTACACTGCCAGATTCTGGGAAATTGCTTCTGCCAAATCGCCCCTGATTTTACTGTCCTATCGGGACCTCCGTGTCGGCAAAGGCTTCACCAAACAATAGGAAGAGTCAAGTTCTTTTTTTTTAAGTTTATTTTTTTAATGTTTTTTTTTTTTTTAAATTACAGTGAAAAACAGAGCATGAGTGGGGGGAGGACAGAGAGAGAGGGAGACACAGAAGCTGAAGCCGGCTCCAGGCTCTGAGCTGTCAGCACAGAGCCCGACGCGGGGCCCGAACCCACAAACCGTGAGATCATGACCTGAGCGGAAGTCGGATGCTTAACCGACTGAGCCACCAGGCAGCCCTATTTATTTATTTATTTTGAGGGAGAGAGAGGGAAAGCCGGAGGGACATGGGGAGAGAGAGAGACCGAGACCGAGACCGAGACAGAGACAGAGAGAATCTCAAGCACAGAGCTGGATGCGGGGCTCAAATTCCTGAGTTGTGAGATCATGACTTGAACCAAAACCAAGAGTCTGACGCTTAACCTACTGACCCATCCAGGTGGCCCAGGAAGAGCCAACTTCGTATGATAATATAACAGCCAACTTATCTGAGTGCCCATTATTTGTTCGCAGGTATACCCCCGGTCCTAGATTAATAACAAATACCTAGTGGATGTTGGTAACTGTTGTTGAACACGTTAGTAAGTGAATAAACAAACGGATGTGGGTAGGTACCAGCCACAACGTGCCAAATGCCTCACCTAACTTCTCTCATGTCCCCACCACCCGGTACCCTATGAGGTACGTATTCTAATTATCTTTTCACAGGTGAGGACCTGAGTCTTCACAAGATGACCTGCCTAAGATCACACAGCTTGAAAATGGCAGAATTGGGACCGACCTCAAGCCGGCTGATGCCAGAGCCCTGTGTTCATGTCCCTGCGTCCACATCCTTTCGGTGAAGGTGCCTTTGCCTGTTCCTCCTGATAAGGAGGAAATAGCCTTTAATGGCGGTGTGTAGGTCATGGCTACCACTATCAGAGCTCAGGGGTTATCAGGGCCCCAGGGGCTTCTCATCTCTCAGCTCGGTCTCTTGCATGCAGCAGGTTTCCCCTCATGGGGCGCCTGGTCAGTCAAGCATCCGACTCTTGATTTCAGCCCAGGTCATGATCTCATAGTTCATGGGATCGAGCCCCGACTCAGGCTGTGAGATGACAGCACAGAACCTGCTTGGAATTCTCTCGCTCTGCCCCTCCCCTGCCCCTCAAACAAAGAAATAAACTTAAAAAATAATTAAAAAAAAGAAAAAAGTTTCCCCTCATGATCACTAAGTGGCTACACTTACTCTAAGCATTCCATCCTTGGAGGACATGTTTCCAGTCGGGAGGGGAGGGGAGGGCCAGGGTTGTCCCTTTGGCATCTTTTTCAGGGAGAAAAACTTTTCCCAGGGATTCCTGAGCAGGCCCAGGCTCCTTAACCCAATCCTTGGTGAAAAGATTCCCACTCTGGGATCAGACCCATCATGACTGTGCCCCAACACACCTGCAATTCAGGGTGACATCCAGGTGTCTCCACCCATTAACTGAACGGAGTTGGGGCTCTGTTAGCAGGAGGGGGCATGGCTGTGAGTGGAGAGGCAACTCCCCACCCCCACCCCTCCTGATACAGCACCCTCTCTCTATACAGAGTTCAGAAATACCCATTGTCTGGGGCACCTGGCTGGCTTGGTCAATTGAGTGTCCGACTTTAGCTCAGGTCATGATCTCACGGTTCGTGAATTCGAGCCCCACGTCGGGCTCTGTACTGTCAGTGCAGAGCTCACTTCAGATCTTCTGGCCCCCCTCCCCCCCCCGCCTCTTTCTGCCCCTCCTCCCTCTCTCAGCCCCTTCCCTAATCACACATGCGTGTGCTCTCTCTCTCTAAAATGGATAAACATGTGGCGCCTGGGTGGCTCAGTTGGTTAAGCGTCCGGCTTCGGCTCAGGTCATGATCTCACAGTTTGTGGGTTCAAGCCCCGCGTCGGGCTCTGTGCTGACAGCTAGCTCAGAGCCTGGAGCCTGTTTCAGATCCTGTGTTTCCCTCTCTCTCTGACCCTCCCCTGCTCATGCTGTCTCTCTCTCTCTCAAAAATAAATAAAAACATTTAAAAAAAAGTGTCGGTGGATCACACCCCCCTCGCTTAAAAAAAAATGGATAAACATTAAAAAAAGAAAAAAGAATAGAAAGAAAAGAAATACTCATTGGCGGAACTCCAAACAAAAGGAGGAGGAAGCAGTAGGAGGTGGGGGAAGTCTCCTTCCTGGCAGACATGGACTCTGGACCTGGTATCGTGGCCCCCAGGTGCCCACCTTTCCTAAGATGAGACCAGCAAAGAGGGCGGCAGCTCCCGAGGGAAGGCAGGCTCACGGGGCCCAGTGTCTGCAGGGACAGAAAACCCGGAACAGGTGGACAAGTGGTGGACTAGGAACTGTGGTAGGTTAGACACATGGAGCATTGATTCAACAGTGTTTATTGGCCATTGTTTCCTCCTCCACTAAGTCCGTATAGGTGCACAGGCTGCGTGGAGATTGCCGATGAGGGGATTCCGAGTCCGCGCTTTGCTTCAGCCAGAAAGGATGCCAAGAGGGATTAGTAATGTCTGCCGTGAGCACAAAATGGGCGGGGGGAGGCAGAGAGAAGGAAAGAGGCCAGGAGACAGAGAGAATTATGGGCAGAGAGACCTTGGCCCCAAAGCCAGGGTGTTCAGGGGTTATAGGCTGATTTACGCCTTCCCCCAAAGTTCCCGTGTTCAGGTCCTAACCCCTAGTACCTCCGAATGAGACCTCATTTGGAGATAGGGTCTTTGTAGACACAATCAAGTTAAAGTGAGGTCATTAGGGTGGGCCCTTGTCCAACAAGACCAATGTCCTTCTAAGAAGGGGAGGGGCACCCGGGTGGCTCAGTTGGTTGGGCGTCCGACTTCGGCTCAGAATCTCACGGCTTGTGAGTTTGAGCCCCTCGTCGGGCCCTGTGTGGACAGCTCAGAGCCTGGAGCCTGCTTCGGATTCTGTGTCCCTCTCTCGCTCTGCCCCTCCCTTGCTCGTGCTCTCTCCCTCTCAAGAATAAATAGAACATTAAAAAAAATTATTTAAGAAAAGAAGGGGGAAATTTGGACACCAAAAGCCGTATAGGGAGAATGCCATGCAATCATGAAGAACGCCAAAGCTTCTGTGAGTCAGAATCCAGGGATGATTTCCTGAAGTGATTCTGCCGTGGGGTCTCCCACGGGGCGGCCGTCAAGGAGTTAACTGGGGCTTCAGTCATCTTAAGTCTTGACCAGTGTGGGACAATCGTCTTCCAAAGTGGCTCACTCACTTGGTTAGCAAGCTGTGGCCGGCTGTGTGTGGAGAACCTCAGTTTCTCACCATATGGACTTCTCCATGGTGCTGCTCGTGCGTCCGGAAAGCATGGCAGCCGGCCTCCTCCCCAGGAGAGCGATTCCAGAGACTCAGCAAAAGCTTGGTCTCTATTTCATAACCTAGTCTTAGGAATCACGCACCGTCACTTCTTGAGTCCTGTATCGCCACATTAGTCAGCCCTAGTTGATGTGGGAGGGGACAGTATAAGGGCACGCATGCAAGGAGGTGAGGGCTCCTGAGGCCATTTGCTGGCTAGCGTTACAGGCTGGGCAAGAGCTCTGGGCTCCTGGGCACAAGGACAGTAGAAGGGGCTGGTGGCAAGAGTTATGAAGAGTCTGATAGACGGAGCTTGGGAAAGACAGAGCCTATGGAGCATATAAGTTTCCCAGGACTATTCCAACAAAGTTCCCCAATCTGGATGGCTTAAAACAATTTTAGGGTTCCTGGGTGCCTCAGTTGGTTAAGCATCTGTCTTTGGTTCAGGTCATGATCTCACAGTTTGTGAGTTCAAGCCCGGCCATCAGGCTCTTTGCTGTCAGTGCAGAGCCCACTTAGGATCCTCCCTCCTCTTCTCTCTCTCTCTGTCAAAAATAAATAAACATAAAAAAAAAAAAACCTGGGGCACTAGGCGGCTCAGTCAGTTGAGCGTTGGACTCTTGAATATTGGCTCAGGTCATGATCTCATGGTTTGTGAGATCGAATCCCATGCTGGGCTTGTACTGACAGCATGGAGCCTACTTGGGATTCTCTCTCCTGATCTCTCTTGGCCCCACCCCCTCTTGTTCTCACTCTGTCTCAAGATAAACATTTTTAGTTTATTTGTTTTGAGAGCCAGACAGGGAGAGGAAGTAGAGGTCAAGAAAGGGCAGAGAGAAAGGGAGAGACTGAAAATCCAAGGCAGGCTCCATGCTGTCAGTGCAGAGCCCCATGCAGGGCTCGAACCCACGAACTGTAAGATGATGTCCTTTCTTATATAAGGACACCAGTCATTGGATTTACAGCCAACCCTAAATCCAGGATGACCTCATTCCGAGGTCCCTGACCTAATTACACCTGTAAAGACCCTCCTTCCAAATAAGGTCACAGGCACAGGTACCAGGGGTTGGACTTACAGCATAACTTTTTAGGGGACACTATTCAAGCCACTGTAAGAGGCGTCTCTATGGAGGGAGTGGTTGATGCCACCACCCACTGTCTCCATCTGCTTTGGCCCTGCCGTCACCTCTAGGGAGCCTGCCACCTTGCCTTTGTGGCCAGAGCACCCTGTGCCCAGTGCAATTCATGCCACCATCATTCCTTCAGCTGACATTTACTGAGTACTTGGTCCATGTCAGGCACTGAGCTGGGCCCCATGGCTACAGCAGGGAGAGCTGTCAAATTTAGGCAGGGTGGGGTGGGGTGGGGAAGGCAACGGGGCTTGAACACGCGACTCTGAGATCAACACCTGAGCTGAGATTAAGAGTCTGATGCTTGGGGCGCCTGGGTGGCTCAGTCGGTTAAGCCTCCGACTTCGGCTCAGGTCAGATCTCAGGATCCTGGGTTCAGGCCCCGCGTCAGGCCCTGTGCTGACAGCAAGCTCAGAGCCTGGAGCCTGCTTCCGGTTCTGTGTCTCCTTCTCTCTCTGCCCCTCCCCCTCTCATGCTCTGTCTCTCTCTGTATCAAAAATAAATAAAACATTAAAAAAAAAAAAAGAGTCTGATGCTTAACCAACTGTTCAACCACGCCCAGTGTGGAGCCGACTTAAACAAACAAACACATAAATAAGGGGCACCCAGGGTCATCTGAATTCCAGATAAAGAGTGAGTTTTTAAGTTTGTCCCGTGTAAGGGCGCCTGGATGGCTCAGTCCTTTAAGTGTCAGACTTCGGCTCAGGTCATGATCTTGCGGTTCGTGAGTCTGAGTCCCGCATCGGGCTCTGTGCTGACAGCTCAGAGCTTGGAGCCTGCTTCTGATTCTGTCTCCTTCTCTCTCTGCCCCTCCCCTGCTCGTGCTCTCAGTCTCAATAATAAAGATTAAAAAATTTAAAAAAAAAGTTTGTCCCATGTATTGTGTTTGGCAATCCTGACAGCAGCGGAGGAGGGAAGGAAGCACGGCCCCCAGCTCCAGGAAGCCCACAGTTTTGGGGGGGAGATGGGCTACAGGGAGAGGCCTAGATGCCATGTGAGTGGAAAGAACAGGCCTGGGGAGACCCCCAGGAAGTGTGCCCAGGCCTCGTCAGGGAGAGAAGTCTCTTAATATTGAAGCCAGGACCCAAGGGGTGAAGACCAAAGAGGGTTTCTGGTAAAGGGAAGAGCAGGGCCAAAGTCTTGGCATGGGGGATGGGGGGGAGCCTGGCCAGGTGGGCAGGGGCCAAGCATGCAGCCTCTAGCCCCTAACCGAGGCTGGGACCTCAAAGGGCTTAACTGGACTGACCAGACGTGCATTTTAGAAAAAGGAGGTGGTGGTGATGGAGGAGGGCACTTGTGGGGAAGAGCACTGGGTGTTGTATGGAAAGCAATGTGACAATAAACTATTAAAAAAAAAGAAGAAAATAAAGAAAAAAAGGGGGGATGGGGCACCTGGGTGGCTCAGTCGACTTTGGCTCAGGTCATGATCTCACAGTTTGCGGGTTCGACTCCCGCCTCGGGCTCTGTACTGACAGCTTGGAGCCTGCTTCGGATTCGGTGTCTCCCTCTCTCTCTGCCCCTCCCACACTTATGCTCTGTTTCTCTCTGTCTCAATAATACATAAATATAAAAATTTAGAAAAAGAAAAAGGGGTGTGTGGCATTGCAAATGCCGCGGAGAGAAGAGTGTTTCGAGGAGGAAGGCGTGAGCAGCAGGCTAGAGGTGGCGGGAGGTCCAGAAAGACAGAGCCTGAGACCTGTCCATTGGGACGCCGCTGGAAGCATCGGGAGAGGCTTCTGAGGGGTGGTAGGAATACTGCTTTAGCAGAGCAGGTTTGAGGGGTGAGCGGCGTGAGAAGCAGGCTGGTAGAGATAAGGTGCGCCACTTTTTCCAGAAGTTTTTGCATAGGGAGAGAGTCCTGGAAGCTGGAGAGAGCAGGATTGAGGAAGGCTGGGGGAGGGAGGGACCCTGAGGGGACGAGGCCCAGCCCCTTCCACTCCCCAGGTGGCAGGAAGGGGAAGGTGGGGGCACATTCAGATTCCTTTTGGGAAATCCCGGGACTCTCTTCGGCCTGGTGAGGGGGGGGTCTAAAGCCGGCCTCTCCCCAGCTGGGCTGTGACACACGTGCCCCTGGGGAGGCCTCTCCCAAGCCAGTGCCCCAGTACGGAAGGTAACAGAGGGGTCGTGCCGTCTCCCGGCCTCCACAGAGCAAATGAATGAAAGGCAAGCTGGGAGCCATTGAGGGTTGTAGGGCAAGAGCAGGGCAAAGCAGGGTGGGGGAGGAGCTGGAGGAAGCCCGGTCCAGGAAGGGGGGAGGGGTGCAGGGCCTGGGAGAGAGGGGCAGATAGTGTCCCCCATCCAGAGGGGCGTGGGAGGAGAGCAGGGCAAGATGCCCAGGAGTGGCTAGTGGGGCCCTGGGGACAGCCTGGTCCAAAGAGGTGGAGGCTTGTCAGGGAGGGGAGGGGAGGAGGGGTGGGGCGGGGTGGGGAGATGAACTTCCGCACCTTGGAAGAGAATTCCTTTGAGCCCCAGGCCATGCCGGTTATTCCTAGCTCTTTTAATCTCGTTTAATTTTCCCAACCTGCCTTGGAGAAGACGAAGCCGGTGGGGAAAACGGTTGTTACGGGCAGTGTCACTGCAGGAATAAGGAAAGCGAGGCTCTGGGACTTGGGACACCATGCCTAAAGTCACCAAGCTCCCAAGGAGCAGAGTTAGTTTAAACCCAGGTTGGTCTGACTCCAAAGCAGACTCTGTCCACCGCCACTGGAGACTAAGGAAGCCCTGAGCGGAGAGGAGCCCACAGTCGGTGGAAGGATACTGATGTCGGCCACCAACAGGCGCTGGACCCTCTCAGGCCTCTCCCGGGCCTCGATGATGTCACCTCCCAAGGGACTGCTGGGCTCACCTCCCAGGCTTTGTCGGATATCCAGCAAATTCCAGCAGCCTGGGGGAAGGTGGACCCAAGAGTGAGGAGCGGCACAAGAGACAGGGTATAAGGTAATGGTGGTGGCAGGTACCTGCTCCCTCAAACAGCTGACCTTGAAATTCAAAGTGGGTAAGGAGACAAGAAAAGCCAAAACAGGGTGGGGACGGCTCTGGGGTGGGGGTTGAGCCTGATTCCCACCTTGCCCCTCCTCCCTCTGTAAACACCCTTGCCCCCTCCTCCGTGCTTCCCCGGGCTCTGCAAATACTGTTCCCTCCCCTGGAATCTCCTTGCCTCCTCCTCCTTCAAGGGCAAGTTCACCTGGCCCCTCTTCCCACCTTGGCCACTCTCCTCCCACCCTTAGCTCCCCCTTCTGGTCCCCAGAGTACTTGCAACCAGATTCTTTTCTTTATTTTTCTTTCTTTCTTTTCTTTCTTTCTTTCTTTCTTTCTTTCTTTCTTTCTTTCTTTCTTTCTTTCTTTCTTTCTTTCTTTCTTTCTTTCTTTCTTTCTTTCCTTCCTTCCTTCCTTCTTTCTTTCTTTCTTTCTTTCTTTCTCTCTCTCTCTCTCTCTCTCTTTCTTTCTTTCTCTCTTTCTCTCTCTCTCTCTTTTCTTTCCTTCCTTCCTTCTGAGTTTATTTATTTTTGGTAATCTCTACACCCATTGTGGGGCTCAAACTCATGACCCCGAGATCAAGAATTGGAGGAAGGAACAAGTGGCTCAGTCGGTTAAGCGTCCGACTCTTGAATTCTGCTCAGGTCATGATCTCACGGTTCGTAAGTTCGAGCCCTGCATCGGGCTCTACACTGGCAGCGTGGAGCTTGTTTGGGATTTTCTCTCTCTGCCCTCCCCCACTTGTTCTCCGTCTCTCTCTCAAAATAAATAAGCTTAAAAAAAAATAGTCACCCTCTCTACTGCCTGAGCCAGCCGGGTGCCCCTTCTGACCGAGGAACAGGATGCAGGCTGAAGATTCATTCATTCCAGGGGTGCCTGGGTGGCTCAGTCGGTTAAGCCTCCAACTTTGGCTCAGGTCAGATCTCACGTCCGTGGGTTCGAGCCCCGTGTCAGGCTCTGTGCTGACAGCTAGCTCAGAGCCTGGAGCCTGGTTCAGATTCTGTGTCTCCTTCTCTCTCTGCCCCTCCCCTTCTCATGCTCTGTCTCTCTCTGTATCAAGAATAAATAAAACATTAGAAAAAATTAAAAAAAAAGATTCATTCATTCCAGTCTACCTACATTCCTCCTGCAGTCTCCGCAGTCTTGAAATACCATCACAGGCTGGCTGGGCTCCAATTTGTGTTTCCTGCCTGGACCTCTCCCCGCCTCCGGGTTCCAGACTCCCAGACTCCACATTTCTATGTGACTGTCTAAAAGACATCTCAAACCTGACATGGTCAAAACAATTCCTGATCTTCCCCAGCCCCACTCTCAAATTGTTCCTTCCAAAGTTGCCCGAATTCTCCATTGACGCTGCTCGGCTTTTCCAGGAGCACGAGCTAAGCAACCTAGGACGGTAGCTTTCTCCTCTTCCCCTGCCGTCAGTACACCCCAGACCCTGACTGCTTCTCCCACCTCCACTGCTGTCTGGCGGGTACAGGCATCATTGGTCTTGCCTTTGATTGGAGTGCTGACCTCTGCACAGGCCCTCCTGTAACCTTGCCCCTACACTCTCTTCTCAACCTAGTGGCCAAATGGTTGCAAGAGCACACAAGACACTCCATGGCTTCTCCACTCAGACTCTCCAGTGGTGTCCCAGATAGCTCTGGTCCCAAAGTCTTTCTAAACCCACAGGCCCTAGGGAACCTGGCTGACTCAGTTGGTAGAGCACGCAACTCTTGATCTCGGGGTCATGAGTTCAAGCCCCATGTTGGGCAGAGAGCTTACCGAAAACAACAATAACGTACAAGCCCTAAATGATCCTCTCTCTACTTGATTTTCCCTCCCGCTAATCTCCCGCTGGCCCATTCTGCTCCAGCCCCTCTGTACTTGCAGTTCCTCAACCCGATCAGTCATGTTCCTGCCTGCGGTTTTTGCACTAGTTGTACCCCCAGCCTGGAATGCCCTTAGATATCTGTAACTTGCTTCCTTACTTCCTTCAGATCTTGGCACTGATGCAACCGCATGCTTGCCTTCCCTGAGTATCCGAGCTAAACCTCCAAACCTTCCCTAGCCCCTTCCCTGCTTTATTTTCTTCTATGGAATCGATATCATCTACCTTATTATACATTTTTACCTGTTTATTCCACTTATTATCTGCCTCTTCCTTTTAGAATTCAAGTTCTGGGGGCACCTGGGTGGCTCAGTGGGTTTAGCGTCTGACTTCAGCTCAGGTCAGGACCTCGCAGTTTGGCTCTGTGCTGACAGCTCAGAGCCTGGAGCCTGCTTCGGATTCTGCGTCTCCCTCTCTCTCTCTCTGCCTCTCCCCTGTTAGCGCTCTGTCTCTGTCTCTGTCTCTCAAAAAAATGAGCAAGTATTTTAAAAAAGTTTTTTTTAGAATACAAGTTCTGTGAGGGTAGTGCCTTTTCTGTTTGTTATGGCTGTTTTCTTTGCTGCCAGGAACAGTGCCTAGCCTGGAGTAGGCGCTCAGTAATTACTGCTGGAGCCCTTGTTCGCGGTCATCGCTGCCCTGAGCCCTGGCAGATGGGAAAATGAGCAAAACCTGACCAAGTCTATGAAACTGAAGTCTTGGGCGGCGGTGGTCTAATTTTCGCGAGTATGATCCTACCTGCGGAGCTCTTAGAAGACCGGCTCCAGCCCTGGAGTCCTGGGTAGGACCCAGGGGTGTGTGCAGTGCATTCGGCCCCCCAAGTGATTCTGATTCAAGGGGTCACACTGGTCTTACTATCGTTCAGGACCCCTGAGGTCTCATTTCTGCAGCACCATCCATTCTCCATTAAACAGTGTTGGTTGCCTGTCTCCCCTCTAAACAGTGACGTTTTGGACTGCTCCTCTCTGTGCCCACTGGGTTCAGCACCGCGTAGGTGCCGGTAAATGATCGTTGAGAGAGTGAATAAATGATGAATGAACAGTTAGAAGACGGATGAATGCATAACGGAACTTCGGTTAGAAGAGGAACTTCAGGAGTTCAAGATCTAGAAGGTGGGAACGTTTCCAAAGAGTTGCCCTGTGCCCGAGGGTTGCTGGAGGAGCCGGTGTTTCCGAGGTCGTGACGCGTTTGCTCCGCTGCGAAGGTGCCCGGGGCCCGGGCCGGAGAGGCGGAGCGTCTGGGCGGCGCTGCCATCCACCCGGCTGCCCCGCAGCGCTCTTCTCGAGGCCCGACGCGGCCGTTGCCATAGCTACAGACACAGCCTGGAGAGGAGGGGGCGGGTCCGGGCTTACGTCATTCCTAGCGCGACGCGGCTCCGCGCCTCCCGCCTCTTTCGGGAGCGAGACCCTCCACCCGCCTCCCCGGCTCTCCACCTGCGCGCTTCCCCCGCGCGCGCCCTCCCCTGCTCTGCGCCGGCGCGGTGCTCGCCAGGGCGCGCAGGGGAGC
>PISW01002217.1:233194-270065 GCA_004023785.1 Mungos mungo
CCCCCCACCCCTCCCCTCGCGTCGCGCCCGCCCAGCCTTCTCGGCTGACCTGTTATCTTCTTGGCCTCTCCCTGACCTCTGCGCGGTCCCTGGGGTCCCCCCCCACCCCGCTCCCAGGGGTCACCCTTCACCTGGCTGTCACCAGCTTCGCGGCTTCCCACATCCCCAGGCCGCCCCTGGCTCGGAGGGGAACTGAGGCCCGGAGAAGAGGCACCCAGCCAAGGTCACCCAGGCAGTGAGCGGGGGCCAGAGCCAGACTCGGCGTCCCCAGCCCTCCGCCCCTGGCTGCACCGCCCGCCACCCGGCTTCTCTCGCGGAAGCCGGCGCCCCTGCACTCTTTCCAGACCTCCCCGCCGGCTTCCTCCTGCTCCTGAAACGTCCTCTTCGCTTCCAACAGAGGCCGGTTCTCAGAGCCCCGTAGATGCCACGAAGTGCTTCTAATTCTTACTTGGCATGTTGGTAGACTAAGTACTACAGGTGGCTTTGCGTGGGGAAACTGTGAGCAGGGGACCGGTGGCGGGGCCACCGATGGCTCTAGCCGCCCACGGATGGTGACCACCTGTTCCTCCTGAGACAGCCTGGAGGTGCGCCCGTCCCTGGCACTTGGGGACAGAGGGCTGGGCAGAAGTTGCTCAGATATTTCTGTGAGTTCACCTTCCTGAGCTCCAGTTAGAGGAGCGCCACTCACTCCTGCGGCTGGCCCTGCCTGTGTTCGTTTTTACCTGGAATTTTCCCCACCTTTAGGAAGCCCGGCCTCTGAGCCAGATGTCATCCCTCAGTTCTGTCCTCGCTGGCTAGCAACGTGATATCCTGCCGGTGACGTGGCCTTCCTGAATTTGAATGTCCTCATCTGTGTGATGAGGGTGATGATCCCCCCTCCCCCCATGTGAGGATTAAATGAGACAGTGGTTGGGGCGCCTGGGTGGCTCAGTCTGTTGAGCGACCGAGTTCGGTTCAGGTCATGATCTCACAGTTCGTGGGTTCGAGCCCTGCATCGGGCTCTGTGCTGGCCGCTAGCTCAGAGCCTGGAACCTGCTTCAGAATCTGTGTCTCTTTCTCTCTCTGCCCCTTCCCTGTTCACATTCTGTCTCTCAAAAATAAGTAAATGTAAAAAAAAAATTTTTTTTAATGAGATAGTGGTTGTCAATAGCCACATGGGTGGCTGTTATTTTTGCTTGTATTCTCACCTTTTACTTGAGTTGCCCAAAATAGATCTGTGCTATTTTCAATCCATTGGGTTTGTCCCTCCTGTTGTTAACCTAGATTTTTCTCATTCAAGGGGTTATTGACTGAACATGTCAACTTGGACAAAAATAGTTGTCTAACCCTTGTCGAAACGCTTTACGTAATCCATGTCAAAAAACACATTCGTCTTGTTTCAGCAAGGAATTTTGGGTACTGCGTGCTTCGGATATAGAAAATTAAGCCTAGAAGCCTTAGGCATATTTAACCTAGATTTTGGTGAAAGGCCCCAGACCCCAACTCTTATTGAAACGAGGTAAAATCGGGGCACCTGGGTGGCTCAGTCCGTTAAGTGCCCGACTTCGGCTCAGGTCCTGATCTCACGGTTTGTGGGTTCGAGCCCTGCGTCGGGCTCTGCACTGGCATTGCAGAGCCTGCTTGGGAGTCTCTTTCCCTCTCTCATACATAAGTTAAAGAAAGAAAGGAGGTAAAATCTGTGCGCCCGTTATCCACTCAGTCCGTGTCTAGCCAGCATCAGCCACTCCAGACTGAGCCGAAAACAAAAAGCGTAACAGGCCATTCTGGTCAACGCTTCCTTATTGGTTGAGTTGAAAGAGCAGGACTCAGAGATACGGAGACCCTTGTTCCTTTAGGGCCTGCGCATTATTCCTACGTCACAGATGTGTTTCTCAGAACGGCCTAGATCTAGTCTCTCCTGCCTAAAGCTCGCTGCAAGCGGGAAACTGGAGTCAGAATCTTCCTCCCTGAAGCAGAGCTGGAACCCTCTCGTTATCCTCACTCCTCCCTGGTGGGGACTGGGGACCCCCCGCCTCAGTGTCAGGAAGGCCGGTGCTTGTCGCCATCACCCCCTTGGAGGGCCCTGCAGTGTCGGACAGCCTGACCCGGGGCTCGGAGGAGCGTCAGAGCACCCTTCGCTTCTTCAGAGGTCTTTCGCCCTTGCTGCCCCCAGTGTGTGGTCTTCTAGGAGTTAGAACTCAGACCTCTGGCTCCCTTTGCCAAGAACCAGGTTTGTTTTCTAGATACTGGATACTTTGAGAGGTGACGTATTGCCGCTGAGAAGCTAAGAGGCGCCACATCTCTTTTCTGAAAGGTGCCTCCCACCCCCTTCTGTGTGCTTTTCGTTTTTTCATTCCTCCGTGACTCCTGGCCGCCCTAGACCTAGACTTGCAGCCAGGGATACTGCTTTGATGGGGATGGCAAGGCGAGGGGCCCCCCGGGGGGGGCTCAGGCAGTTAAGCATCTGACTTTGGCTCAGGTCGTGGCCTCATGGTTTGCTCAATGGAGCCCCACTTCAGAATTCTCTCTCTCTGCCCCTCGTGGGATCCTCTCTGTCTGCCCTTCATTCACTCACAGGCGCGCTCTCTCTGCCTGGGTGGCTCAGTCAGTTAAGCCTCCGACTTCGGCTTAGGTCATAATCTCACGTTCGTGCGTTCAAGCCCCGCTTAGGGCTCTGTGCTGACAGCTCAGAGCCTGGAGCCTGCTTCCGATTCTGTGTCTCCCTCTCTCTCTGCCCCTCCCCGCTCATGCTCTGTCTCTGTCTCAAAAATAAATAAAACATTAAAAAAAAAGATTAAAAGAAAAAGGAATAGCAAGGGGAGGAGTTGCACAGCTTTGTGTGAAAACACTTACGTAACACTTTTTAACAAGTGCTGGATAAATGCGCTTGGTGCTGTGCAAGAAGCTCGGACTCTGGTTCAGACCCAGGTCTGAATCTCGGATGATTCACTCAGCAGGTGTGGACTTCATGCCCACTGTTTGCTGGGCACTGGGTATACACTGATTAGTTTAATGGTGTGACCTCTTCCCCACGGAGTCTGGTGTGAGTGGAGGGAGGGGGTGGTAGGGAGGCCTCTTTGAGAACTCTTCACTGGCTCTGTGACCCTGAAAATGATCTAACCCCTCTGTGCCTCGGTTTTCTCATCGCAAAAGTGGGCACACGTAACCTGCTGAGTTATTATAAAGACTAAAATACATCGTCTCTATTTTTTTTAATGTTTTATTTACCTTAGAGAGAGCGCACGCACGCGCACTTGTGAGCAGGGGAGGGGCAGCGAGAGAGGAGGACAGAGGATCTCAAGTAGGCTTTGTGCTGACAGCAGAGAGCCCGACGTGGGGCTCAGACCCACAAGCCGGGAGATCATGACCTGAGCCGAAGTCAGATGCGTAACCGTCTGAGCTGCCCAGGCGCTTCCCTAAGTCATCTTCATTAAACCATCAGCAGAGTGCGTGGCCCTAGGGGATCCTTGTACACAGTACAGGTCCTTATTTTTTACATCTGGTACCTTGTATCGTTTTGGGTAGTCATCGTTAGCCCCATTTTACTGATGAGGAAATTGAGATTCAGAGAAACGCAGTAACTTGCTGAGAAGAGGTTAAATAACTTGCCCAAAGTCACAGCTACTAAGAGGAGGAGCCGAGTGTCACGTCCAAGTCTCTTGACTCAGAATCCCACACTCTCTTTATTATAGAAAGCTCCCTTGGGAAAGACACTTAACCACAATGAGCTTTACTGTTCACTGTGCTTATTTCCCATTTTAATTAGGAGACTTTTCCGGTGTCCCTGCAGGATGGCCTCCCCGCCACAAGGCAGGGCAAAGCCAGTGGGGACAGGAGGAGACCACTTTTCCTGGCGTGTGCTGGGCTTGAGGGGGAGCCCGGGCCTGGCCGCCTCCTACCCCGGGCGTGGGGAGCGGAGGGAGCGCTGGAGGGTCTCTTGCATGATCTGCCGGCCCCAGGCCTCACTCTCGGGCTTGCCTGTTCCCTTGCATGAAGGAGCCCATAAATCTCCCGCAGGCCTGGGGTTGGCCCTCCCGCTGCTTGTGCTTCGGAATCACTTCCTTCATGGGCTTGGAAATGAGATGCCGCCGAGGGAGCCCACGTTTCAGTGCCTTCTGGGTCCCAGGCGCCACCTGCCCCTTTGATCTCTCAGCTCTGTATTGTGTTGAGAGAGAACCGGTGTGCAGGGCGGAGGAGGGGAGCTTGCCTCGGCGGGAATGGTGTGCTCACGTCTGACCTGTCCTGTCGGCGCTCCTGTGAGGCTAGTGGTCATGTCCCGACTGTTCTGGGGCCGGGCTCGCTCTCACGGGTCATGCGAGGGCGGCGGGAGGAGCCCTGGCCCGGCTGATGTCAAAGCGCACGTTCTCCTGGAGACCTGCTGTCTCGGGTTTCCCTGTCCTCACCCCTACCCCAGTGTAGACGGAGTCCTGGGGCCACACCGTGTGGGCACGGTGGCAGCCTGCCAACCACCCCCAAGCCAGAGGGGATGAGGAATTAGTTGCCGAGTGGCCACCTTAAGGGCACCTGAGGTCTCACCTCTGTCTTGGCAGGACTGAGACGGTCTTTTGACGTGGATGTCGGCCTTCCCGTTGGGAGGTGGCGCAGCTGGTGGGACACACCGGGATCTGGGGCTCAAACGCTGGGATTGAATCTTCTGCCGTTCGCTCTCGGGGGAGCTCTGCACGAGTCCCACCCGCCCTTTGAGCCTCAGTTTCCTCAGGTGTCCATGGACGTGATGGCTTCTGTCCCGGGGATCGAAGCAGTTATTTGTGAAAGTACTTTGCAAGCTGTGTGTGTCTCGATGTTGTTTTGAAATTCAAATTCCCAGAGGAGGAGATGGATGCTCTAAATCCTGAGTGTGCTAGAGGTGCTGGTCCTGTCCTCAGTTGGTCCTGGCATTATCTGGACAGTCTCTGGCTTCTGTTTGTCCTCCCTGTTATTTATTTTTTTATTTTAAACTTTTTTAAGTTTGTTTTGAGAGAGAGAGAGAGAGCGCAAGTGGGGGAGGGGCAGAGAGAGTGCCGAGCCGGCTCCATGCCATCAGCACCGCGTGATGCGGGGCTCAAACCCGTGAAACTGAGAGATCATGACCTGAGCCGAAACCAAGAGCCAGACACCGTGACCGACTGAGCCACCCAGGCGCCCCTGTTTGTTCCTTCCTTTCTGGAGGTGAGAAGCGGGGTCTGGCCTCGCTTCCAGCACAGCTGGCGTGGGGCGAGTTTACACCTACAAGAGCAGTTCCTGGGAGTCCCTTGTACCCGAGCTCTTGCCTTCTGGTCCCTTGAAATGAGAGTTCAGCAGTGCCGTTCCTCGGAGAGCTGAGGGTAGAAATGATCCTGAAGCTTCCAGCTCCTGGGTTTGCAGCTCCCCCTTTGCTGGGGCCAGTCAGTGTTGGGATTGTGGTGCGGCCGCAGGCAGCGGAACCCCCCTCTGGGGGGCTCAGGGTGCGGGGAGGTGGGGTCCGAAGAGGCGGTGCGGTTGGTGGAAAGGCAGGTGGTGGAAAGGCAGAGGCGTCCTGTGGGCGGCGCCGCGGGTGCCCTGGGGATCTGGGCCGGGCTGGCAGGCGGGCAGCTGGGCTCCCGGGGAGTGGGGACGAGAGCCCTCGGCCACTGAGAACCAGCCAGAGGCGCCCTCACCCATGTACACCTTGGTTGTGCCTTCTGAGCCCCATCCGTCAGGTGAGGGAAGGAGGTGCGGCGGAGGCTGGCTCTTCCCCCAGCACCGCTCCAGGAGCAGGAAGAGGCTGCGTAAAGTCTGCCAGACTCCAGATGGGCTCTTTTGCCCGTGTCATCAGCTGTTTATAAGAGGGTCCATTTAGGCCTGAGAGAACCCCCTTGAGCCTTAAGGTAGGGTCTGCCCCACGTGCAGTTATGGCGGGGGGGGGTTTGCCATTCGCGCCTCTTTGCTCCTCCCCAGCTGCCTGTGTGCCCCGCAGCATGGCCTCCATCCCCAAGTGTCCCCTTCGCCCTACCCTTGTCCGTACTAGGTGTGCGGTGTGCCTGCCGCTCGTTGGCCTTGGGAGCGCAGCGCTCTGGGGGACAGAGTGCCCTGGGCCCCGGTTAAGAAAGGGGGCCTGGCGCCCAGAGGGGCTCCCCCAGCCCGCAGTGTCGCCTCCTGGCGCTGGAGGACACTGCAGAGACTTTCCGCAAGCTTCTACTCAGGAACAGCTGTCCACGGCCACCGCAGATGCCACCTCCTCCCTGAAACCTGCCCTGAATGTGTCTAAAATTAGTTGTTCCCTCCCCAGGAGGGACCGGATGAGCGTGTATCTATTAGGTGCCTGCTGGGGGCCAGGCTCCGCCGCAGGCCTTGTCCTGTGCTCTCGCTGGGCCCTCGCAGTAACCCAGGAGTCCCGAGGGTCAGGAGTCTTTCTGACAAGGAAGCTGAGAAGTCTAAGGATGCTCCCGAGCCCTCGGGACTAGAACACGCTTGGGCCTTTCCCAGCCGGCCAAGTGTGCAGCAGCCGGGACTGGAAACTCCGCCGCCACCGAGGCCAGGCCCGTGGGCACAGGGACTGAAGCTCTGGTGCCTCAAAGGGGGAGTCGAGCCTTTGGTTGGCCACAGCCCTTCCAGCGACTTTGCTTTTCCCTGTTGCAGAGGAAGTCAAGCAAAGCGAAGGAGAAGAAGCAGAAGCGGTTGGAGGAACGAGCAGCCATGGACGCCGTCTGTGCCAAAGTGGACGCTGCCAACAGGGTGACTCCCCTCTTTCCCAAGTCCCTTCCTCCTCCAACTGCGTCTTGGGTTTTAATTCGGCTTCTTTTGGCGCCACCCTGTGGCAGGATTCTGTTACTGCCCAGCCCACTCCTCCGCTGCCTCCTTGGTTCCCGAAAGGGAGCCTTGCCTGCCCTGAGGGCCACAGATGGACCCAGATGCGCAGGGGCTTGTGGACTCAGGGGAGTGGCTGCTTCTCCCTGCGTCTCCCTCCCTCCGTCCATACCAGCGGCAGAGGGTCTGGAGACATTTTTGTTAGGATTTTGCATTTTGGTGAGGAAACCTCCGTGGTAAAACGTGACCGTTTTCTCATTCGTTCCTTCAACTTGTCGTGACTGGCCATGAGGTGCCAGAGGCTGTGCTGGCACCGGGGGCCACAGTCCGGGAAGGAGTCGCTGCGAAGCTGAGCCCCCACGTGGTTCTAGGAGCGGGCGTGGCGCTCCCACAGAACTGAAGACGTTCCGGTCTCCCTTCCTGCCCCCATCTCCTGCCCCATTTGGCCCCATTTTAGCCGATGCACTAACCAGTAACATTTATAAGGAGGTGGTTCAGGGACGTGATGGTTCCGGTCTGGGTTTGGACCAGGTGAGGTTAGGTGGGCGCTTCCTGGAAGTATGCAGGTGGATCAAGTGGCCGCTCTCCTGGGTCATGTGACCTGTGGGCCAGTGTAAGTGTTAGGCTAGTAGAGTCTCTTCTTACCTCGGGACATGAAGCTGACCTCCCTCTCTCGGGCCGGCTCCCAGAGCCCCTCCCTCCATGGGACCAGAGCCGAGGCAGGCGGAGGGTCTGTGCGGGGCCGCTCCCAGCGTGGGGGCCGCACGCCGTCACACTGCAGGCCAGAGCCTGCGGCCGGGCCGCGCACGCGTGCATGCTACTGCCCTTTTCTTTCCCTCCACAGCTTGGAGACCCGTTAGAGGCTTTCCCAGTGTTCAAGAAATATGATCGAAATGGGTAAGTGTGTCGCACGCCTGCCGTCGTCTGCGTGAGGGTCTGAAGAAATCCACCTTCCCAGAGTACGTTTCCTCAGACCCGAGTTTTCTCATTCGTCATGCAGAAGAAGCTATGGCTCGTGTCTTGTGGGTGTAGAATCCCCAGTCGGGGTGACACAGGAGTCCATAAATGAACAAAGATTGCACAGTCTGAGACTGATGTTTCTTTAGGGTTTGAAATTCTCTCTGAGTGAAGAATCATGGAGCTGAAACAAACTTAAAAAGTCCTCTAGGCTGACTTCCTCCTTTTATGCAGGGGAAACCGAGGCTCCGAGAAGCTGAATAAGATTTCTGAGCTCCAGAGTTTCTCCCTGGCGGCTGAGAGGGCTTTTAATTGCTAGTCTAAAGCTCTTTCCTGGAGTGTGTGGTGTAATTGTTAAAAGCCACTCACTAGGGGCGCCTGGGTGGCTCAGTTGGTTAAATGTGTGACTCTTGATTTCAGCTCAAGTCATGATCTCACGGTTCATGAGACTGAGCCCCACATGGGGCTCTGCACTGACAACAGGGAGGCTGCCTGCCATTCTCTTTGTCCCTCTCTGTCTGTCCCTCCCCCACTGGTACACGCTTTCTCTCAAGAAAATAATAAAAATTTTTCAGGGCGCCTGGGTGGCTCAGTGGGTTAAGCATCCAGCTTCAGCTCAGGTCATGATCTCACGGTTCGTGAGTTTTCGCCCCGTGTCGGGCTCTGTGTTGACAGCTCGGAGCCTGGAGCCTGCTTCAGATTCTGTGTCTCCCTCTCTCTCTGCCCCTCCCTTGCTCACACTTAGTCTGTTTCTCTCTTGGTCTCTCTCTCTCTCAAAAATAAATAAATGTTTTTAAAATTTAAAATTTTATTTATATATATTTTATATTGTTTACTGATTTTTGAGAGAGACAGCAAGCAGAAGGGCTGAGAGAGAAGAGACACAGAATCCAAAGCAGGCTCCAGGCTCCTAGTTGTCAGCAGAGAGCCCGGACGTGAGGCTTGAACCCACGAACCCTGAGATCATGACCTGAGCCAAAGTTGGGCGCCCAACTGACTCAGCCAGCCAGGCCCTCCCTCCCCCGCTTTTTTATTTTTAATGTTTGTTTATATTTGGGAGAGCAAGCAGAGGAAGGACAGAGAGAGAGGAGACACAGAATCCGAAGCAGGCTCCAGGCTTTGAGCTGTCAGCACAGAGCCCGACGTGGGCAAGAAAAATTTTTTGTAAAGCCACTTATTGCCTTTGTGGCCCTGGACAAGTGACTTAACCTCTCTATGTCATTTTCTAATCAAAAGTAGGTCTAGTAATAGTGCCTTCCTCATGGATTTGTCACGAGTATTAGATGTAAAGTGCTGGTGCTTGGAGCTTACCAAAAGCTAGATCAGTGTTAGCTGTTATTTCTACTGTTATTGTTACTAATCCAGTTTGCTACTGCGGGCTCTGGATGAAAGCCCCCTTCCCCTGTCCGTCCTTTTGGTTTATAAAACAGGAAGCATAATCTGTCTGGCCAGAGATGCTGTTGGCTTAGGGAAAAACGGGGTTATGATTTTAGAGAATCATCGCTATGGGTTTGGATCAAAGCTGTACCTCTTACGAAGTATATTCGAACAAGCCACACTCAAGCCTCATTGTGTAATCTGCTAAATGGAGTGACAATGCCAAACTTGCCAGGGTTTTTGTTTTGTTTTGTTTTGTTTAATTTTGTTTTGTTTACTTTGAGAGAGAGAATGAGACCGCAAGTGGGCGAGCAGGGGAGGGACCGAGGCGGGGGGAGACAGAGAATCCTAAGCAGGCTACGCGCTGACAGCGCTGACAGCATGGAGCTGGACCAGGGGCTCGAACTGACGAACCGTGAGATCGTGACCTGAGCTGAAATCCCGAGTTGGATGCTTAACCAACAGCCTCCCAGGCACCCCTTGCAAAGCTGTTTTAAGGAGGAGAGAGAATTCTATCCAGTTCTGTAAGTAGCAGCTGGAATGAGCATTTTAGTCAGCAAGAAAGACAAATGCGAACGTGAATCATGAAGCAAACACTTTAGTAGGTGACGCTCTGTCTGCTTTCCGTAGCTCTGTCTGAATTTGATAGTGTCACGTTCATTTGTTCTTCCTGTCTGTGATCAGTTCTTCCTGTAGCCTCGTCATTCAACGTCCAGGAAGTCCTTTGATGTAGTTTAGAGACACCTTGCCGTGGTATCTCCTAGTGGTCCATAGTCCGCATTCCTCCTGACTTCAGAAATCGGGAACAGCTCTGAAGCAGGCACTGCCAGCTGACTCTGGGCTCCTTTGGTGCCTAGAATTTTGTGTGGTCTGTGTGGCTGTGACTCCGCTTTAATGTACTTTAAGAACTCGGATTAACGGAGAATTCGTATCTGCAGACCGATTTTAGGAAAACCTACAGCTAAGACAGATACAGTGCTGTGTTTGGGCATTTCTTTTTTTTTTAATTTAATGTTTTTAAATTTATTTTTGAGAGACAGAGACAGTTCAAGCAGGGGAGGGTCAGAGAGAGAGGGAAACACAGAATCTGAAGGTAGGCTCCAGGCTCTGAGCTGTCAGCACAGAGCCCAACGCGGGGCTCGAACCCACGAGCTGTGAGATCATGACCTGAGCCGAACTCGGTCACTCAACTGACTGAGTCCCCCAGGCGCCCCTGTTTGGGCATTTCTAATGACTACATGGTCAGTGCTCAGGGGAAAGACGACTCTTCAGAGCCAGGAAGTTCCGGGTTTCTAAGGCTGAGCACATGTGCAGGTCATACGGCATGTCAGGCAGCAGAGGTGACAGTCAATTCCAGCGGGGATGCCCTGTGAGGGGGTCACAGGTTAAAGGCCACTGGAAGATACTGATATGAGAACTCTGGAGGGCTTAGCATCACTGACTTCAGTCTTGTCTGAATCCGGCACTGTCTAGAGACAGATTACACAGATTGGCCAAGGGGTTTAACTCTAATTTACTGAAGTTTTACTTAGAAGGAAATAGATGAAGATACCTTGACACATACAGCACGGTTGTTAGTTTAGGAAAACACGGTGTTGGACCCCATTCCACCCCATTTGATCAGCCAAGAGCGTCCACTATGTGCTCAAAGGAAGTGGCCGGCAACCGCCTCGGGGGTTATGGGCCACGGACTTCGCAAAGAGTCTGAGGTGACCCAGCCACTTTCAAGGTCCCAAGCGAGCCCGGAGATTAAATGCATACGGGCAGGAACTAAAGGCCTCAAGAGGACTCCAGTGTTAACAGAACACAGAAGAGCGGCTGGAGAAAGCGCACAGGGAGCAGAGAGGGACAGAAGCTTACGAAGTGCTGAGGCTAACAAGGGCCTCAGGTGGGGGCGGTGACAGTGGTTAATCTCGGGCCCAGAGGGCTTCGTCCCCACAGGCACCTTCTGTGGGCACAGCCCAGGCCGGCCTCACCGCCAGGCTCCAGGGACGGCAGCCGCGTGGGGGGCCCGTCGCTGGCCCCACGCGCCTCCTCTTCCGCTTTGCAGGCTAAATGTGTCCATTGAGTGTAAGCGAGTGTCTGGACTGGAGCCGGCCACCGTGGCCTGGGCCTTCGACCTGACCAAAACCAACATGCAGACCATGTAAGCGCCCTGAGCGGGGGGGGGCGTGCTCCTCCCCGTCCAGGGCTTCCCCGCCCTGACCGCCCCGCGGTTCCCAGGTACGAGCAGAGCGAGTGGGGCTGGAAGGACCGGGAGAAACGCGAGGAGATGACGGACGACCGAGCCTGGTACCTCATCGCGTGGGAGAGCAGTTCCGTCCCCGTGGCCTTTTCTCACTTCCGGTTTGACGTGGAATGCGGAGACGAAGTCCTGTACTGGTAGGGGCCCCAGCCCGGGCGGGCCGCGGGGAGGAGAGGCTAGTGCCGCTCCAGGCGTCCAGCCCGGTGGCCGAGTCCGTGTCCCTGTCGGGGTCTGCGGGCTGCCGGGGCCCCCGGCTCCTCTGACGGCCCCCACGCCCCTGGGCTCACCTCGCCGCTTCCTTCGTCCAGTTATGAAGTGCAGTTGGAGAGCAAGGTGCGGCGGAAAGGCCTGGGGAAATTCCTCATACAGATCCTGCAGCTCATGGCCAATAGGTAAGGGCCACACCGCCGTCGCCCCGTTGCCGCCCACAGTTCTTTGCGCCTCTGTGGGGCACAGGCTGGTCCGCACGTTTTGGAAGCAAGGCTCGTAGGTGGAAGCCTCTCAGTAAGAGTCCCGGCCCCGCGGGGACCCTGGGTTTTATACCCTGAGCGCCTGCTGTGCCCCCGGTGTGGGGGTGCAGAGAGGAAGCGGAGAAGCAGCCAGTCAGGTGGGGGGGGCCTGGTCGCTGTGTGGTCTGCTCAGCCCGGTGGAGCACTGAGCTCCGCGGGTGCCCAGCGGGAGGTCGAGTTGGACACGGAGAGGCTCCTTCTCAGGAGCGGATGGGAGGTGGCAGGCAGTGACATGCCAGAGGAGGTGCGGGTCAGCACCTGTGTCTCTTTCTGGAAGGCGTTCTTTCTGTCTTCTCAGCACACAGATGAAGAAAGTTATGTTAACTGTATTTAAACACAATCACGGCGCCTACCAGTTCTTCAGAGAAGCCCTGCAGTAAGGAGCTGGGTGCGGTGGGGGACGCTGTGGGCCGTAGGAGGGGCCTGGCCCCGGGCCTGGCTCTCATTCGTCCTGAAGCCAGCGCTCCCAGTCCAGTGGTCCGAGGGGTGGCCGAGGGGTGGGTGAGACGGTGTGGGGGTGCCCTCTCGCGGCACCCTCCCGCTGAGGGGTCTCATGAGCGCGGCTGGTGGAAAGGGCCTCGGGCTGGGGAGGAGGGCTGCCGGCTGCCCGCGGTCAGACCTCTCCTCTTGCCTGCCTTGCAGATTTGAAATCGATGACTCTTCCCCCAGCATGTCCGGGTGCTGTGGAGACGACTGCTCCTATGAGATCCTGAGCCGGAGGACCAAGTTTGGGGACAGCCAGCACTCCCACGCGGGCGGGCACTGTGGTGGCTGCTGCCACTGAGCTCCCGAGCTAGAACGCTCTCTCCAAGGCCTGTCTTCTCCCTGGGCTCACGCCACCGGCCGAATACCTCAGAGCTGCGCGTGCCGGGCCGCAGCGTGAGAGCACAGAACCCTGCAGGGGGCACGCTCCCCCGCTGCCCCTCCTCCCCTCTCCGAGAAGAGCGGAGTGCCCAGGAGCAGAGAGGAGAGGGTGCCGAGGGAGCTGGCGGAGGCCGGGCACCAAGCGTACCTTCTTACGGTGGCTGCCTTCTCGCTTGGCCCTGGTGCCCTCCACCATGAGGTCCCCCAACTTCTTTGCAGATGGGTTCATGACAAGCCCGTCCGTCCCCCCTGCCACACCCACACTTGGACAAATGGGGTGTTTGTACCCACCTTTCTACAAAGCCCTGGAGCCCTGGGTCAGGGTCTGGCAGGTCCTCAATGAGGAATGGATTCAGTGCGAGATCCGGACGGAGAGAGGGGCTTCAGAGAGACTCGAGTTTCGTGGACGATGCTTTGCTGGAGGCCGGGGGAAGGTCTTCTGCGCCTCGACGCTGGGAAGCACAGGAGCTCTTTCTCGCTGTGCTTGTCCGGGCTCGGAGCGGGCGTGGAGGCGCCCCAGGCCCACTGGGAGGAAGGCTCCACCCTCTCTCCATGGCTGCCAGAGGAGAGGACCAGGAACAGGGTGTGGATGGGGCCCCGCAGGAGGATAGCTGCGTCCCTGGGCCTCTGGACTTGCTGCATTCGGCTGAGCCTCTTGATCTCCTGGCAGTGGCTCAAAACTCTTCGTTCACGGAAACAAGCCAGAGGTCCTGCCAGCGCCTCTCCATCGCCCCTCGCCACCCGTTATCCCTCAGCTCACCCTCACCCATAGCCCCGTTCTTACTCTCAAGGGGGAGAATGACATTAGGGAGCCCCTCCCCTTCCCCCAGAAGGACCCCTCGTTCCTGGCATATTCAGTACTGTCTCCTCTCATATCTTGGTGCTGATCGCTCTCAAGGTGGGGCCTCCCTCCCTCCTCAGAGAGCCCCCAGCCAGCAGCAGGCCCCGCTGCCTGCACCCCCGGCCTTGCCCCTTGCTGCCTCAGTGAGGCCTGGCGCCACTGCCCTGACTGGCAGCTTTGGCTGCAGCAGGAATGCCTCTCAGTGGCCCAGACCGCTGCTTTTCTCTCTCTCTCTCTCTCTCTCTCCAGTGTCTCCAGCGGCCTGGAGCAGGGGGGAGAAGGCCTTCCTCCTCTCTCGCGGGATAGAGAAGCTGTGGGTCAGAGCCTAGACTTGCCCTGATCTCGGGGCCTCCCTTCCAGGGGAGAGAATGACCAAATTCTTAGCCAGGAAAAGGCACCTGCCTCCCCGCCCCGCTTGGACCTCCTTGAGCTCTGCTCTAGGGAGTGTCTGAAAGGTTCTGGCCTTTGTGAAGTTGCTCCTTGGAGGTCTGTTCTGACCTTGGCTCGTACCCCACCCTCTGCCCTGACTCAGGTGGTCTATGCTGGCGGGTCTCCCTGGAGCTGTTCCTGCTTCTCCCCTACTTTCCTGCTTTTGCGGTGGGGGGGGGGTGTCTGGTCACAGGGTCCCCTTCACCCACCCGGCCCTCCTGAGTGCTCCGTGTTGCTCTTGACCCCGCCAGCAGTGGGCGCGGCACTCCCTTGGAGAGGGCCTTGCAGCTTTACACTGGAACAAGCCCTGCTCTGTCCCTGCCTTCAGGCTCGGGGAGAGGGGTGTGGATTGTACACCATGGGGGGTGGGGGGCAGAAATTTGAATTGAATTGTGGGAGGGCGCCCTCCCAGAATCGGAGAATGACAGAAGCATGTTTAGGAATGTTCTTCCTCTGGTCCTCATCTCCTGACACAGAATGGATAGATATTTATTGTCATAGATCATGGATTTCTGATACCTCCCACTCAAGGGGATCGAAGGGAATCCCACTGTAAATCCTTCATAAGGTGAGTTCAGTGTATGTTGTCTCTTTCCATTCATCGGACACCTGTCACTGAGCCCACTGGCAGATGGGGTGCCTGGTGCCGCGCCCTGCTCTTCCCGCCTCTGCCAGTCACTTCCGGCAGGGCTGCTGGGGGGCGGGGGCTCGGGGCTGGGGCGGGAGGGGCGCGGCCTGAGGCCAGTAGGCCGTTCTCTGTTGTTGGTGTTGAGCCCGGTCAGTTCTCTCGCTTCCCCAGGTCTTGGTTTTGAGAAACAGGGCAGGCCTTCTGGTCCCGGCTCCTGTGTGTGTGTGTGTTTGGGGCATGTTAAAATGTTCTTTAAGATTTTCTTTTCTTTTTTTTAGTTGTACCCACCCTATTTCTGGTCATTTTTGTTGACGTCAGAAATGTGTATATGACATGCCTGTGGTTCTTTTAAACCCTTTCTGATTTTGTTTTTTAGAGGAAACTGAAGATAAACTCTTTCTTGATATATATATATATTTTTTTTTTCTTTAGCAACTTGTTATCACTGGAATCAACGGTAAAAGTGATCTCTTTTTGCATTGGTTGTGTTTCTATGTCACAAATAAAAGACACTTTGTTCAGCTGTTGGGGCACCGTGGGCAGTGTGGCCTCAGAACGCCCCTGACCTTCACACTGTCCCAGTGCTGGCCGAGACCCGGGGGGGCGTGTGGTGGGAGGCTGCACGCCCCTCCCTGTGGAGGGGGCCTGGGCCTGAAGAAACCTCAGGGCGTCCGGGGCCAACGGCCAGGGGTGGGAACCGAGACCAGACGTGTGTGTGTGTGTGCGCACGCGCGCCACTTCCCACCGGCCCCGGGTTAGAGGTAAAATACGGTATTTTCAAGGGATGCCTGCTTTGATTCTTGGACAGAGTCCAAGCCAAGCGTTGTGACATCCGACATCTTTGGCTAAACCTAAATTCCAGTGCACATGAGTGGGAGTTGAATAGATTGTCTTTTTTTTTTTTTATGTCTTTATTTTGAGAGACGGAGGGTGAGTGGGGGAGGGGCAAAGACGGGGAGACACAGAATCAGAACCAGGCTCCAGGCTCTGAGCTGTCAGCACAGAGCCCGATGCTTGGTTCAAACATGGACTGTGAGATCATGACCTGAGCAGAAGTCGGACGCCCAACCGACTGAGCCACCCAGGCGCCCTAGTCTTTTCTTTTTAACATTTATTTATTTTTTGAGAGAGAACATGCAAGAATGTGCAGGGGAGAGGCAGAGAGGGAGAGAGAATCCCAAGCAGGCTCAGCACTGCCAGTGCAGAGCCCAGCGCGGGGTTCGATCTCAGGAACTGTGAGATCGTGACCTGAGCCGAAATAAGAATCGGACATTTAACCAGCTGAGCCACCCAGGCGCCCTGAGCGTGTGTTTCTTTTCTCCCTTTTCCTTTATTGCGTTATTCATAATATTCTTTGTCTCTTAAAAAGACTCCAAACTCCTCTTCCCTCCACTGATAAAAGACAAAGGCACAAAGGAAGGATAACTCCTGACAGGACAGGAAAGTTGACAGGCGTGTGACAGATGGAGCTACACAGCCTCTCACCCAGGCGGGACTCAGTCCTGGCCCAGGCTGAGCTGGGGTGGGAAGTGGGAAGTGGGCCAGGGGCTGCTGTTCAGAGCACTTCCTGTGGGCACCGGACGGCCCAGCTCGTGCTCCTGGCCGGAAGGTGAAGCAGGTGGCCGGCAGGGGCCCCCCCGGCCACAGGGAGCCATCCGTGAGCTGGCGGGGCCATGGCTTGGGGAATGCAGGGCAAGGTCGAGATCGGTGGCTGTCACTATGTTGTGGCTTCAGCCCTGTGGGCGGGGCACCCCTGGGGGATAGGTTGTATCTTGGAGGCACAGAGAAAGGTGTCACAATCCTTGGGAAAGGGAGAGAGCATTTCACTGGGCTGATTGTACCACGGATTTTTCGTGTGGAAAAAAAAATTTTTTTTTTGCATTTATTTATTTTTGAGAGACAGAGCGTGAATAGGGGAGGGACAGAGAGAGGGAGACACAGAATCTGAAGCAGGTTCCAGGCTCTGAGCTGTCAGCACACAGCCCGATGTGGGGCTTGAACTACCATCTGTGAGATCATGACCTGAACTGAAGTCAGATGCTTAACAGACTGAGCTACCCAGGCGCCCCTCCTGGGCCAAAATTATGATCCCTGAGTTCTTTGTTCCTTTCAGGCCATTTTAGGTTCAGGCAGGAATTCCTTGGGATGACTGTCCCCTCGCCACAGGGCAAGTGGCCAGAGTTGGAAGGGTGTGGGGCCCTTCCTTGGTCACTGCCGACTGGGGTCTGTGCCCACCTCGTCCGTTACTTTCCTGAGTGGCCTGGGCCCCTCCTTGGTCCCCCAGTGGCTGCCTCATTCAGCTGCCCCCGCCCCTCCCTCCAGCTGTGACTGAAGCTTCTTCCCTCCAAAGGCACTTGCCCAGGTGCCTCTGGTGAGCGGATGGGGCCCCCACCCACCCCGCAGAGCTCCTCTTCCGGTTCAGCTCAGCCTGAGCTGCTTTGAAAAGGACTGGGTTTTGCCAGTGCAGGCAACTTGGTCACCAGGTGATTTCTGCTGCCAGGCTTTGAGGGCGGTCAGTTCCACAGCCTTGATCTGCATGGTGCTGGGGGACCAGGGCGGCCATGGTCCGCATCCAGGCCGCGGAGCCCAGGGACCTGGTCGTGCTCGGGCAGGAGTTGGTCTCAAGGCCCTGTCTTCCCTCTCGGGGCTTGGCCTAGAGACGCAAAAGCCAGCCTGTCCCGTTGCCAACCTGTTGTAGGGGCAGTCTCTCCCGAGGGGGTCACTCCCCATGCAGGGGAGCTGTTGAGAAAAATGAGGACTGGAGTTGAGAAGCTCAAGATCGAGCGAGGACTGGGCCACCCTGGGGGGATGGAGGTTTGCCTACAAAGGGGCCCTGGAAGAGGGTGTTGGGACAGCAGATGCGTCTGTTGCCTATAGTGATGACTTTTCCGTCAGGCAGCTTGTAGCTGTTATCCAGGGAGGAGGTGGCGGTCACAGCCTCTCAGACCCATGTCAGCTTCTCCTCGATGTCCTGTGCGACCTCTCCCTGGACTGGATGGGGAGGAGAGGGTGGTGGGTTCAAGGACAGATGGTCTGTGCTGGACCTCTGTCGGAGAGCCTGCGACCCGCTCACTGCCCCCAGCCCAGGGCCTCCTGCCCCCCATTGCCTGACCCGGAGGGTGGAGCGCGGCATCGGCGAGCCCTCCCACCGCGCATGCGCGTGGGCTCACAGCGTTACCTGGAGGCTCCGTGTGCGCAGCTGCACAAGGTGAACCCGTAAACCTGTGTCGTGGCTTTGGGAGTCCCTGCCGTGAGATCTTAATTATACGAAGCTGAACGTTTGCTGTGGGCCGGCGGAGGACGGGCTGCCCCTGCTGGGGCTGCGGTCAGACCACACCGGCCCGTGCTTAGTGTAGATCCACCCAGGCTTGGGGGGACCAGGCCCTGAAGGAGAGCAACCAGGCCGAGAAGGGCCTGGAACTTCCGAAGGAGTGGGGCTGTTCACCTTGGAGAAAGGGTTGGGGGGAGGGTGGGACCCAGCCATGAGTCAAGGTGAGGGAGCAAAACTGGAGGTGGCCGTGGCTGCCGTGGGGGACTGGCTGCAGCCGTCCTCCGTGTCGGGCTGTTAGCCTGGCGTCCCGGCCCCTGTACCACTGTGCGGTCCTGCCCTGGTCCGGGAGGGACCAGGGAGTGGGCCTAGGGAGTGTCCTCATCCACCCCTCCCCTTCTGCCAGTTGTGACAGAGTAGCCACAACGCTTGCGCAGTGAGGATCTTCATGAGCTAGCGAGATCCCAGGTCTCGAGGTATCGAGAACAATGAGGAAGAACGGGGCACTCACTTGTCCTGGGCTGCAGGATGGAGAAGAGGTAGGGGTCCGGTGGCTGAGAGAGGAACTCGGGTTTGGAGCTGAGGGTCCAGAAGGCAGAGGGCTCTGGATGCAGGGTCACAGCAGGATAGGGGTGGGGCTGGGAGAGTCCTCACTGGTGCAGCCAGAGGCGGAGAGGAGCATCATATGTTGGATGGCCACATACACGACCTGGGTCATTTTTTTCCCTCTTGGCCTTGGCGTTGACCGGGACCTCCCTGAGCAGCATGGGATGCTCCTTTGGGTCCATGCTCACCATGATGCCCTGGGGAGACTGCTGGGGAGGGCTTGGGTGTACTTGGGGGGTGGTCCAGCCCGGCAGCCCCGCCCCTCGGCCGATCTCAGTGTACCCATCTATGTCACAGGCTCGGAGCAGTGGCACCCGGGCTTGCAGACCTGACTGCTCAGTTCTGCTGAGGGTCTTGGTGGGCTGTCAGCTGTGAGGTGTGGGTAGACCCTGCCACCCCAGCGTCTTGGACCTCGCCAGGCCTGAGCAGCTGTAGCACATAGCACATAAGTAAGGTGATCTGACTCTAGTCACACATGGCCACTGGCTGTGGGCTCTGGGCCGGAAGGGGTTAACCACTGCCCATCTCCGGGAGGTGGCTGAAACTTTCCACCCAGCTGCCAGACCCCTGGGGTGCTGGGCAGGACAGCTGCATTCCACTGGGGAGAGCAGCACCCCCTTGTCCCTCTACCCCCCACCCCCACCCTCCGCCAAGCTGCGTGAGGCCCCCTCCTGAACGGTGTCTGGTGCCTGCTGACAGCTGTGCCCCGGGGGAGAGCGGCTGCCCCTCTGGGGCTCTGCCCACACCCCGCCCAGTGACTCCTCCCTCCGCCTGGACCAGTGCCAGCCCGGGTTTCCCAGTCAGCTTTTTTTCTGGTGAGGCCAGCCCCTCCTGCCTCTCTCCTACTGGACTTTGCACAAAAGCCCCCATTTTGCACATGGGGAAGCAAACCTGGGGAGGTTTGCGTGGGGAAACGGCCATTCTCTAACCAGTGGGTCAATTTTGGATTTATGACCCCTTCTTGAACCCTCCTCTTTGGACACTGGACCCTTCCCTAGACTCCTAGGGCCTCTGCTGTTAGCCCCACCCCAGGGAGGCAGTACATACAGGCCTGCAGAAAGAGTGTGGCTGCCCTCAGTGAGAACCCTGGGGTGGGCTCCTTACCCCCTGTAACTCTCCCCTCTGCCAGCCCTTGGGTTCAGTGCCCAGCACCCACTCAACATCCCAGGAGGAGAGTCTAGGCCAAGGGGTCGGGGGGCTGGAGACCTCTAGCTCAGGTTCTTACCAGCCCTGAGCTAGGTTTTTGGGGAGGTGAACTCCAGAAAGTGTGGAGGGGGGGCGGGGGGGGCGTCTAAGGGATTTACACCTCCTGGCACAACAGTGCCAAGGTTCAGCCCTTTCTGCAGGTCTCACAGCCTCCAGATTTGGAGAGAGCAGCCGTGGGGCTGGCACCTTCCATAGACAGGGTGCCAGGCCTGGGGTGGGGGGTACCCAGTGTTTCTCTAGCTCATGTATGGCCAGGGGGGCTGGGGGGTCAGCTCTGAGATGGGACACCTGGTATCGTCTCAGCCCGTATATGACCATCGGGCCCTTGGGGACCTGGATTGTGAAGCTGGTCCATCCACTTGTCCATCCCTGAGGCTTAGGACTTGTTCCTACTACCCCATTCAGGGAAGGGAGAGTTGGGGGGTGAACAGCCTGGGCCCTAGTATCAGAGCTAGGACCCAGGCCGGGACCTCGAGGCCTCATCCCCATACGGAGGGAGACTTCCAGCAATCTGAACACAAGTGTGTGTGTCTTTCCAGACTTTTATCTATGCATATCTATTTCTCTAGATATTTCTTCTTTGTTTTACGAAACCAAGATCATATCACACATTTTTCCTTGCTTTTTTCTTACCTGTTCTGAACTGTTTTAACTGAGGTGTCGCAGACGTGCAGAAATTTGCGTAAGTTGTGAATGCACAGCCACTCACGATGGACTTATCACAGAGCACACACATTTTTGTAACCAGCCCCCTGGGCGGGAGCCCCAGCAGGCCTCCCTCTTTCCCCAGGACTCCCCGCTACCTGACACCCGCTCCCAGGGGGCTTAGCCCCGCCTGCTGCTGCCCTTTGTCCGTGTTCCTCCATGTCTGGCCTCTTCTACTCAACATTATGTTTGCGGGAGCCGCCCACTCCGGGCTGCAGTTGGCTTGCTATACAGTGTTTTGTTGGATACATGCACCACATGGGTTTGCTGCTCGGGCTGAAGGACTGTCCCTGGCCTGGGGGCGGGGTCCCTGGGAGGCTGGGGCAAAAGCAAAGATGTTGGTAATAATCCCAAAGGCAGGCCGATCTAGGTGCAGATGCTATCCTAGGATTTGTAGATGGAGTTGCGGTACTTAAGTTCTGCCTGCCTCTTTTCTCCTTCCTCTCTCTCTGAGAGAAGCCATCTCACAAGGGTTATGAGGGAAGCCCTGGAACAGAGCTCTCTCAACCTTTACTCCTTTTCCTCCAGCCAATGTTGAAGGAGATGAACACGTGGTTCCCCAGGGAGTAACCCAGGGAACCACCGAAAGGCCAGTCCTAAAGTGTCTCTGGCCTCTTGCCTGGCGGAGTCTAATCTGGGCCTTATTACTTTGTTCATAGGACAAAGGCTTGACAAAGCCACTAGGGTAGTAGGGAGGTCCCTGCCCCTTCTCCCAGTGGCAGGCTGCCACTAGTGTCTAATGCCCCTAGGCTATGACTCTTGGGATGAGGGGTGGGAGGGGAAGTTTAGGAGCCTCTGTCCTGGGCTGTTTGCCAAGCCAGGGCAGGGTAGGGGAGAGGGGCCTGGTAGCCGGGATGGTGGGGGCGTGGTTGGGGGGGGCGGGAGTGGGGGAGTTCCACATGACCAGCCAAGAGAGTCCTTGGCTTCCCACGGGATAGAGATCAAACACAAGTCAGGGGCGCCTGGGTGGCTCAGTGGTTAAGTGTCTGACTTTGGCTTAGGTCATGATCTCCCCAGTCCTGGCTTTGAGCCCTGCATCAGGCTCTGTACTGGCAGCTCAGAGCCTGGAGCCTGCTTCAGATTCTGTGTGTGTGTGTGTGTGTGTGTGTGTGTGTGTGTGTGTCTCTCTCTCTCTCTCTGCTCCTCCCCTACTCACACTCTGTCTCTTTTTCTCAAAACTAAATAAACATTAAAAAAAAATCAAACACAAGCCAGAAAAATTGTGATCAGTGTATTGAATAGTGTAAGTGACAGCTAGAGACTAGCAGACAGAGTGTCTGGGAAAGTTGGAAAGGAAAGGAGAACGGGTCTTGGTGTTGGTGGGGTTAGGGATTTATATTGGAAAGGGGTCTAGGGTGTGTGTTCCTTCAGGAATCCAGGGTCTGATCAAAGCTAGTGTCAGGTGAACAGTAGGTCTATTCCATAAATCACTGAAGACAGAGGTGTCGATGTCAGTGTCAACCAAGGTTTGTTTGAAGCTCATGTCCTGGAACATGTTTGGGATCTGGCTTTTTTTTTTTTTAATGTATTTTTGAGAGAGTGAGAGAGAGACGGCATGTGCAGGGGAGGGTCAGAGAGAGAGGGAGACACAGCATCCGAAGACAGGTTCCAGGCTCTGAGCTAGATATCAGCACAGAACCTGACGTGGGACTCAAATCCACAACTGTGAGATCATGACCTGAGCCGAAGCCGGACACTCAACTGACTGAGCCACCCAGGCTCCCTGGGATCTGGCTCTTAAGTGTTATCAGATGTTTGGGACCTGAGACAAAACTCAGGATGATTACCTTGCTTCAACCTTCAAGTGGGAACTTAGCTTCTTTGGCTTGTTCACAAATTTATATACATAAATTCACATTCTATTATATACTGTTTATATTATATATATTCTGTGTGTGTGTATATATATATATGTAGATAGATAGATAGATAGATAATAAACTTTACACCCAACGTGGGGCTCGAACTTGCAACCATGAAATCAAGAGTCGCAGGCTCCACTGACTGAACCAGCCAGGGGCCCCAAGACAGAGCCACTGTAAAACAGACACCCTTGCAAAAAAGTAGAGTCCCTTCAGCTTCCCTAACCTCATCTTGCCATTTCACCCTACCACACCCCCATCCTCTGCCGCAGTCTTTGATGCTGTTGACCACGATGACATCGAAACTAGAACTTCTGGAAACCCTCTCTGGTAGCTTGTGTGACAACTAAAAGTGTGGGTTTTGGAGCAGATAGACCTGCCCTGGAATCCTGGCTAGGCAGCCTTGTAGTCGCATTAACCTTGAGCAGATCCGCTCTCTAGGCTTCTTTCCCCATTTGTAAAACAACAACAACAAGAACAACAACAAAAAACTTTGAAATAATAGCAAATCCCTGATGACATCCTTGTGAAGATGGAATGATATTGTTGCAGTTAAGGCCTGACTCTGTGGCTGGCCCCTCACCCCCTTTCCACTTGAATACTGTTCAGTCTCCTGAAATTCCTAAACGTTTTCTGAGTTGTGTGTGCCAGGTTCTTCGGAGACAGCAGTGACCAGACACATGCTCTGTCCTCAGGTGGCCCCCAATCTAGGGATGGAGACTGACTCTGTGGATAGTGCTCAACAGGGGCTGCTGGACACAAAGGTGGCATTGGCTTCCTGATGCAGTCTACCTTGTCACTTCCTGTCACATCATAGCACTTTTGATAGCTTCTCATTAAATGCTTGTTTATCATCGATTTCTCCCCTCTGGAATGTCAGTTCTGTGATAAAGGAGTCTACCTTGTCTCAGACAGTTCCTGGCATATAGTAGGAGCTAGTGAATATTTGTGGAATAAAGTCAACTGTATCAGCAAGTGGAAGCCTGGAAGTAGGAGTTGGTGTGAGAAAGGAAGACTAGGTAAGAGTTGAAAAGTATTCTAAATAGAACATAAGAGGGGCACCTGGGTGGCTCAGTGGGTTGAGCATCCAGCTTTGGCTTAGGTCATGATCTTGTGATTAGTAGGTTCAAGCCCTGAGTCAGGCTAGTTCAGAGCCTGGGGCCTGTCTTGGATTCTGTGTCTCCCTCTCAACGATCCTTCCCTGCTCAGGCTCTCTCTCTCTCTCTAATAAATAAAACATTAAAAAAAATAAGATACGAAGAAGCAAGAGGCTTGGGAGTGGGGAGGATCAGAAAGCAAGAAGAAAGGTGTGGAGTAAGTAGAGATGTGGCTGGAGTTTGACATCCAGGAATTAGGATTTTGTCTAGTAAGCAGTGGGAAGCCACTGCAAGTTTTTTAAGTGGGTTATATGGGTTGGTTAAATTTATGTTTAAAAAAAGAAGGTAAGAAGGGAGGGAGCCAGGAAGGAAAGAAAGGAAGGGAGGATGAAAAGCCAGCTGCCACTGCATGGAGACTGCATTGGAGACGGTAATAGTAATGAGTCGAGTTCAATTAGAAGGCTAGCGTCAGGTGTTTCGGCCAGAAATAATGGAAGCCTGGCGGAGAAGGATTCTGAATAGAAAGATATTTTAAAAGTATGAATGAGGGGAGGAGTCAAGAACACCACCTCGTTTCTGGCTTCTATGATTGGGTAGCTTTAGATGTCACTCAAGAAGCTAGGCCGCGCTGGGGGTGGGGCATAACTGAAAGGAACGCCCTCTTGCCCCGCCCATTGGTGGGAAGATGGCGTCTATTGGCTCTTTCGAGGAGCGCGCCAAAAACTGATGGGGGCGGGTGGGAGGTGTGTCCTTGCGTCATTTCTGGGGGACTTCCGGGCCGCCCTTTCCCAGCCTCCCCGGAGCCGGAACTTCCGGCCAGCACCGCCATTTTGACTTCCCGACCTTGGGCTATTGCTGGCCGCTTTCGGCAGTCATTCCTTGCGGTCATGTCTGTGCTGACCCCGCTGCTGCTGAGGGGCCTGACAGGCCTAACCCGGCGGCTCCCGGTGCAGCGTGCTCAGATGCATTCCAAGCCTCCGAAGGAGCAACTCGGGACCATGGTGAGGAGTGGGCCGGGAAGGGCGCGGGAGGTGTAGCGAGCGAGACTGGGGGCCCCGCGGCGAGTTCGGGGATGGCCAGTCTGGCGCGCTGGACCTCGGCGGCCCTGAGGGTGCCCTGCACCTCGCGGCCCGCAACCTAGCAGGGAGCAGCAGGGGTTTGGGCGCGTCTGGGGGGGCGCGAATGAGCGGGACAGCGCCCGGGCGACAGTCGGGGCTCCGTCAACACCAGGATCTCGATTCAGTCCTATTTCTGTCGCTTGCGTGCTGTGCAGCCTCGAGCCTGTTTACTCACCGGCTCCTGGGGGGTGCGTAACGACTGTCAGCGGCGATACTGGTTGTTACCACTATTAATTATTAGGGGAAGGTGGGTTTTTGTAATTTCCAGAAATGTGAGAGAGCTTAACCCTTAATGACTTTGACCTGTTTGGCGCTTTTATGCATTTGCCTCAGCGGCGGGACTCGGGCTCGAATGTGAGTCTTCAGAATCCAGGGTGGTGGGCCCCAGTGAGGAGCAGAGCCCGAAGAGCAGCAGCGATTGAGGAAGTGATAGTGATCAGAGCTGCAGCGGGCACCCGCTGGGTCCCCACTGCGTGCCAGACGCTGCCCAGACTGCTGCGCTGGTCCCAGGGACCCTGGAGAACAAATGGCCGTCATCTCGATTTCGTGGTTGAGGGAACTGAAATTTAGGAGCACTGTATCCACTTGACAAAAGTCAAACCTTCAGCGGGCAAAGAAGTAACTTGAACTCAAGTCTTAACTCCCCAGCTCTGGTGTGATCTTTACTGCTATCGGGAACGTGGAGGTGGCTGTGAAAAGGCTTTTACCCCTAACCTCAGAGGCTGAATAACAGGCCTGGAAAGGAGATGGGAAGAGAGATGTTTTTATTCTAAGGTTTGTTTTTAAGTAATCTCTCCACCCAGAGTGGGGCTGCAACCCACAGCCCTGACTGAGATCAAGGGCGACATGATCTACCGACTGAGCCAGCCTGGCGCCGTGAGGAGAGGGTTTTTTTTTTTTTTTTTTAATTTATTATTATTTTTTAAATTTATTTTTGAGAGACAGAGACAGCGTGAGCAGGGGGGGGGGGTCAGAGAGAGAGGGAGACACAGAATCGGAAGCAGGCTCCAGGCTCTGAGCTAGCTGTCAGCACAGAGCCCGACGTGGGGCTCGAACCCACAAACTGTGAGATCATGACCTGAGCCAAAGCCAGACACTTAACCGACTGAGCCAGCCTGGCGCCCTGAGGAGAGGGGTTTTTTAAGGCAAAGAAGTAGAGGTGCATTTTTAGGGTTATCAGCCTCTGCATTGTTCCTGGATCCCAATAGCCCAAACAGATTTTTTTTTTTTTAATGTTTTATTTATTTTTGAGACAGAGAAAGACAGAGCATGAGAGGGGGAGAGGCAGAGAGACAGGAAGAGACAGAATGCGAAGCAGGCTCCAGGCTCTGTGCTGTGCGCCTCGAACCCAAGAACGTGAGATCATGACCTGAGCTGAAGTTGGAGGTTTAACCAGCTGACCCACCCGGGCGCCCCTAGACCAAACAGGTTTAATTCCTTGTTCCTGTCCCTTTGCTTTATCATCTCATGGTGGATTTCTCTCTAGAATCCTAACGCAGGCTGGCCCTCACGCCCTTTGCCTGACCCTTTGCCCCAAGGCCTAGAGTGGGCTTTGGACCTGCTGGGCCCCTCCTCTGGAGCCTGCATCCTAACTCCCCAAAAGGGGCTTTCTGCCACCTGGGCGGCCTTGGCCCATCCTTATTGTGCGGGTTCCTGCTTTCTCGTGCTCTGTAGGAAATCGCCATTGGGATCACCTCCTGCTTCGTGTGTTTCCTCCTGCCGTCGGGCTGGGTGCTGGCACACCTGGAGAGCTACAAGAAGCCGGAGTGAGGGGGCTGGCCTGTCCTCCCCCGTGACCTGACCACCCCTCCCGATCATGTCTGCTGCATTCCTGGCCGGCCTTCCCCGGATCATGACTTTCCATTACAGCGGCTTCTTCTGCAGGCACGGCCGCTCGATTTCTCCACAGTGACATCCTGGGACCATACATGTCTGTGTATAAGGCCCCGCCCAGTAGGGCCCTCCTTGTCACAATAAAGTCCGTTTAAACCTCGCTTCAGAAACTCCTCGTGTCTTTGGCCTGGGCTCCGACCTCCATACGTGAGCGGAGGATGGTGTCGGGCGGGGGTGTGGCGAAGACGGCCTGGCCAGCCGCGTGTTTCCGCCGCATGTCCCCGCCGGCTGACTGCCCTGTGGTAGGTCACGCATGCTCAGCTGTTCTTGCTGCCTGGAGGCGGTGCTTCCTTTGCCTGCTTTCCTGTGTCTCCATGTTGCCTGGCTTCCTGGGAAAACAAATCCTGTCGGCCTTGGGCAGCCCTTCCTTGCTCCCCCATCTAGCTCCGCGGTGGCGCCAAGCTCCTGGCTGTGCCGTGCACTGGAGCCAGCTCCGCAGTGTGGGTCCCGGCTTCCCTTTGCTCCTGGGAGGGTGGGCTCCCGCCGTCTCTCAGCTTCCTGTTCTTCCTCGTTGGAAGGTGGGCACTTTATCACGTGCTGCTTTCTCATGTCAGCCCCAGGGTCCCTTTTAGTGTTCCATCCGTAAATGCCTCTGGAGCGACCGGCTCCCTTGTGCTCTTGCTGCCTTCCCGGTCTCCCGCCTCTCTTGGCTTGGGGGATCCCAGGGCCCTCCCCCCATGAGTCTTCCTGTGGGGGCGGGGCCCCTCCAGAAGTGGGGCGATGCATTGGATGGAGTAGCAGGTCCACCTCCTGCCCGTGACGGCTTCCCTGAGGGGAACGGCCTTGGTCGTCTGCCTCCTGAGGGGCTTTCCTTCCACACAGACCAGCCCTTATGTCTGGGCTCAAAGGGACAGGGCCCAGGGTGCTGTGGGTTGTGCAGATTGGGCTGTTGGCCAGGGGACGGGGAGAGCCCACGGAGGATCCGCAGGGCCAGGCGGGGTCTGCAGAGCAAGGGGCATCCCCCTGTCACCTGCTGGTACCTCAGGAGCCATTGTCTCTGGCAGGGAGCCATTGTCTCTGGCAGGGAGGGACTTCTTGGGCTACAGCCTCCCAAACGACAGGGTCGCTCCTGTCTCCTGCTTCCCTCTGGAAGGCTCTCCTGCTCACACCTGCTGAGCAGGGAGCTCCGGGGTTGGCTCTTGGTCGGCTCAGGTTTGCTGTGGGCTCAGGTTAGCCCATGTTGCCGCCGGGAACCAAGAACATGACCCCAGAAGAGAGTGCTCTTGAGTTTCTAAGGAAGTGCCGCTGCCTTGGCAAGAGTTTTTACTGGGTGTCCCCATTTTTGTGCCCCTGGAGCCTAGAGGGACACAGTGTCCCCTCGTCCCAGAAGGACAACTCCAGCCCACAGTTGTGCATCTCGGGCCATTGCTCAAGTTAACGGGAAACCAGCGGTCATGGGCAAGTCCTTTAGGGTGTGAGAAGGCCCTTAGCAAGCCCATCAGCAACTCTGGCGCTTGGTCTCCCACAACCGGCTCAGTCCTGTGGCATTTGTGGGGGTGGACGAGGGTGTAGGGTGCAATCATGCTTGAACCCCATCCTCCTCTTGGTCCCCAGTGTGGCCACTAGGTCTGAAATCTGGTCACCCTTTCTCATTCCTACCCAGAAGGGGCCCCGCGTTCATTTTCTGCAGAGAAAACAAGGCTCCTTGTACTTACTTCCAAATAGTTCTTTATGAGCCCGTGCTCTGGGTGCCTGTTGGATCCTGGGCCTGTGGGAGTAGGTGTGTCTGGCCCCAGTGCACACTGGGTTGGGATTCGCAGCAGTCCTGGTAGATGCTGTAATGTCGAGGAAGGCCTGGCTTTGAGACCTGGCTTGGCCATTTATTACATGACCTTGGTCAAGTGAGTTAGGCTCCCTGAGCCTCAGGGTTCATGATGTAAAATGACCGTGATGTGGCAGGTAGGATAATGTCCCCTCAAAGAGGACCATGCCCTGGGGCCTGGACTTTGCAGATGTGACTGAAGTGAAGCATGAAGACAGGAGAGTCCCCGGAGGCCCGGTGAAATCACAGGCGTCCTTAAGGTAGACAGGAAAAGCAGGTGACGAGTATCACAGAGATGCCACCTGAGAAGGACTTCCCCTGCTTTGGCCGGCTTTGAAGATAGAGGGTCATGAGTTAAGGAATGCCGTGGCCTCTGGAAGCCCAGGACAGCCCTCAGTTTACAGCCAGCAAGAACGGGAGGACCTAATCCTCCAGCTGCGAGAAGCAGAATCCACCGCCAGCCGGCACGAATAGAAGCAGAGTCTCAGAGCTTCCAGAAGGGAACACAGCCTGCAAAACCTTTGCCTTTAGTCTGGTGAAACCCACACCAGACCTCTGACCTCTACATCCGTCAAACTATACATTTTTTAATGTTTATTTTTTTATTTTTGGGAGACAGAGTGAGCAGGGGAGGGTCAGAGAGAGAGGGAGACACAATCTGAAGCAGGCTCCAGGTTCTGAGCTGTCAGCACAGAGCCCAACGTGGGGCTCGAACCCACAAACCATGAGATCATGACCTGAGCTGAAGCCAGATGCTTAGCTGACTGAGCCACCCAGGTGCCCCTTACATTTGCGCTGTTTTAAGCCACTAGAGTGGTGATGATTTGTCATGGCAGCAACAAGGAGACTAATGCATGGTCCTCCCTGCGCTATGAGGCTCTCACGGGAGGGGCTGGCTCCAGTGGATGCATCCTCAAGGGACAGAGGTGACTTGGAATGTGAGCCACTTACACGAGGACAGTGCCTGAATGAGGAGTGTGGGGATCGTAGGTCTGGGAGGGGGGGTGCTCTCCCTTGGCCGTGTCCACCCCCCTCTAATTGTTTTCTGCCTTCGGTGGCCTGGACCCTGCAGGCCACTATCAATCCAGCCAGCGGCCTCAACGTATAGTCCCTGCTCGGCTTCACCAGTCTGCCCTCTGCACCATCAATGCTTCTCTAGACCATGACCTTGGAGCCGGTTGCCCGTGGACCTTTATGGGTTCCTGTGGCAACCGCTCTAGAAATTCCCTTCGGGCTGCACATCCCAGCTGCTCCCATCTGAGCAGATGCTGGACTCCCAAGCCTGCCTTGAGGAAGGATTACCAACCCCTCATCTTTTATTATTATTTTTTTAATGTTTCTTTTTGAGAGACACAGAACATGGGTCGGGGAGGGGCAGAGAGAGAGGGAGACACAGAACAGAAGCAGACTCCAGGCTCTGAGCTGCCAGCATAGAGCCCGATGCAGAACTCAAACTCATGAACCGTGAGATCATGACCAGAGCTGAAGTTGGATGCTCAACTGACTGAGACATCCGGGCGCCCCAGCAACTCCTCATCCCTGGTCCACCTTGGAGGCTTTCTCCTGGCCATGTCCTCCCTGGGGAACTGTGGCTGTCCTAGGACCTGTGCTGGGCCATTGTGCCTGGCCTACTCCCCTCCACACACCCCCAGAGGTGGGAGTGGGTTGGTGGGCCTGGGAGCCATGGGGCCCCCTACAGCCTCGTGCTGTTCTGTTCACTCCCCCTCTGGGGCTGAGCTTTCGGTCTGGGTCCGGGTCTGGAGTCCTTTCTCCCTCCTCCTGACAGTATCTTTCACACATGGAAGTGGGGTGCCCAGCAGGGCCGTGAGGAGGTGTCTGCCATGTCACCACAATGGAAAATAAAGTCCTTTGCCATTGTCACCTTTGTGACTGTATTCAACAGCAGTCTGAACCCAAGTGCAAACACCACCTGCTTTCATCCAAGACCCGGCAGTCAGGGCCAGCAGCACCGGACCATTTCTGGATTCGAAATTGGGAGGCAGAGATAGACACCTGGGGCTATGCTGGTGACTTCCTGGCAAACATGTAGTTGGACTTCAGATGCTTAGGATAGAGAATCAAAACCCATTTTAAAATGGTAAGAGTAATAGAAGAGATGGAATGAGGGTACGGAAACAGTTATCAACTGCCAAGTACATCAGCGTAGAGAAGACTGGGGCGAAAGTTGACCATCCGGGGCTAGATCAGGAGCCAAAGCCTCTCTCTGGCTGTTTCCTTCCTATTTTTTTTAAAGAAGATTTATTTCTAAGTAATCTCTACACCCAAAGTGGGGCTCAAACCCACAACCCCAAGATCAAGAGTCTCACACTCCACGGACTGAACCAGCCAGGGACCCCTCCTTTTCATCCAGCCTACGAGGGGAAGGCTGGGCAGCAGGTAGGAGAGAGGACCTTTGTTCCTTTTGTACACTGTTTTTTTTTTTAATTTTTAATGTTTATTTTTGAGAGAGAAAGAGAGCACGCAAGCATGAGAAGGGAAGGGGCAGAGAGAGAGGGAGACCCAGAACTGGAAGCGGGCTCCAGGCTCTGCACTGTCAGCACAAAGCCCAATGCGGGGCTCAAACTCACAAACTGTGAGATCATGACTTGAGCTCAAGTCAGATGCTCAACCAACTGAGCCACCCAGGCGTCCCTGTACATTGTTTTTTCAAGCCCAAGACCCCGGGAGGGAGGTATTTACTTGGTGTTGGGAGCCTGGCTGTGGTCCAGCACTGGGTCACAACTGGGATTCTCTCTCTTCAGAGAAGCTGGGCTTCGCTGTGGGGTCCTGACCCAGCTCCCGCTGTGTCCCTCAATGCCTCACAGACTCCCTGGTCAAAGTAAGGGGGCTTACCGGTGAAGTCGTCTTACAGCATTTTTCAAGATTTTGAAAAGCCAAATAGAAGTCACGCCATGAACTCTCTTAGCTCTCCATTTGAGAATCCTAGTCCTACTAACGGAAGATCTGACTGGCAGTTAGAGATTTCAATGTTAACACTGGGAAAAAGAATGAGCATTTTGGTAAGCATGGGTCCAAACATGGTGGACCTTTTGGCTTCATGAGTTTAGAAGCAATGCGCAGGCTCAATGATCCAATAAATAGTAACCTGCAATGTTGCTGGAATACAAATTTGGTATTTGCAGGGCTGTAGTGACAAGGCAGCTGTGAGCTGTGTGGTGGGCCCAGGCCCCAAGGGCACCCACCCCAGGACCGGAGGTAGCTCATGAAAATACTGTCTTTTTTTTTCTTTTTAATGTTTATTTATTATTGAGACAGAGAGAAACAGAGCATGAATAAGGGAGGGGCAGAGAGAGAGAGGGAGACACAGAATCCGAAGCAGGCTCCAGGCTCTGAGCTGCCAGCAGGGAACCTGACCGGACTCGAACCCACGAACGGTGAGGTCATGACCTGAGCTGAAGTTGGCTGCTTAACCGACTGAGCCACCCAGGCGCCCCAACAACAGCATCTTTAACATCTAAAGCCTTGCCACTTTATTATTATTCTTCTTTAAGTAAACTCTATCCCAAAGCAGGGCTCAGACACACCATCCTGAAATCAAGAGTTGTGTGCTTTATGGATGGAATTGGCCTGGGACCCCAGCCTTGCCACTTTTTAAACTTTTTATTTTTGGCTAATTCACAGGCAATTTTAATCGGTTACACAGAGAGATCCCAGGTACCCTTTACCGAAGTTTCCGCGTTGGTAATTCTTGCAAAATGATAGTATAGCACATAGCATGGTTTATATACAGTCAAGATCAAGGACATTTCAGGGGTGCCTGGCTGGCTCAGTCTAGGGAGCATGCGACTCTTTAATCTCAGGGTTGTGAGTTTCAGCCCCACGTTGCATGTGGAGATTACTAAAAATAAAACCTTAAGGGGCACCTCCTGGGTGGTTCAGTTGGTTAAGCATCTGACACTGTTTCTGCTCAGGTCGTGATACACGTTGGTAGGATGGAGCCCCGCGATTTCAGGGTGGACAGCAGAGCCTACTTGGGGTTCTCTCTCTCTCTCTCTCTCTTTCTCAAAATAAATAAACTTGGGGGAAAAAAAGATACAGAACATTTCCACAAGGACCCCACCTTTTTACAATCACCTTCACTTCCCTCCGCTTCTCCTCCCTTAGCCCCTGGCAACCACTAATCTGTTTTCCATTTTAATCAACTCATTAAAAAAAAAAAGACTGCTGGTCTCACAATCAGAAAGACGCGGAGTCCAAAGGTAGGTCCCAAAACTTCGGCCTTGACCCAGAGGGACATGTTCTCTCTGCCAGAACAGGACACCAAAGCCTGAGCCCGCTCAGAAGCGAGGTTCAGCGGAACCGAGCGGCGATGTCCTGGGGCTCGGACGTCAGCGCGATTCCGTCTCCTCCGCCAGGCTGTCCTCCCTGCCATCGCTGCCAAGAATTCTGCAGGGATTTTAACTTCATCTTCCCCACTTATCTCAGTAACACAACCCGCTCCTCAAACTAAATCTGAATTGGCTCCGGGAGGCTTCTTATCACTTTGGGAACTGTAGGAACGGAGACGATGGGGGCCTAGCCAGAGGGCGGGCCGGGCGGCCGCCACACCTGACAGCGAGCGGTACAGGTGACTCCGCGGGAGGGGATCCCGTCGCTAGGGGCGTTGCCAAGGAGGGGCCAAGAGGAGGGGCTCTCTTCCGGGAGGAGGGCAACTGCTAACCCGGAAGCGGTCGGCAGTGCGGCGCTGTTTAAAGATGGCGGCGGAGGAACCTCAGCAGCAGAAGCAGGAGCCGCTGGGCAGCGACTCCGAAGGTACTGACCCGGGGAGGGCCGTCCGGCCCGGGCTAGCAGGGGCGATGCCGGGTCGCGGGTTCCCGAGGAGGCTGCGGGCGGGGCCGCCAGAGGCCGGGGGCGAGACGCACGGACGGCCCCTTCTTCCGCCGCCGCCACCTCCCCTCCCCCTCACAATGGAAGGAGCCGCCGCCGCGACCCCCGGCCGGCCGGGCGAGCGGGCAGGCCGGTGAACGAGCAGGGCGGGCCCGGGCCCGCGGCTCTTTCCCATCGCGCGCGCCCGGGGCGGGGCCTGGGCCGTCCCGCCCCGCCCCCAGCCCGGCCCCTCCGCGACGGCCGCGGGGCTCCCGGGTCCCCAGCCCCCCGGTCCCAGTCCTTGCAGTCAGGCCGGGGCCTAGGCCCCCCGCCTTCTCCAGAGCAGCCGGGCGTCGAGTTACGCCGGGCCGCGGGGCACAAAGGACTGGGCGGGCCGCTCGGGATGCTGCGGGCGGCCAGGGGTTGTGAGCGGCCGCGGTGTGTGCCCCTGAGGACTGCAGCCTTGGTTCCTGGTAGAGCCCCCTCTTCTGGCCTTGCAGCCCCTTTCTGCCAGCCTGGGCATTGTTTTCTTAACCCCCTGGAGTTGGCCGTTTCAAAACCGGTGCCACCCTCTATCTTTTTACCCATGGTTAGGTCCAGGGGACGGAGTAGGTCACTTGGGTGGGTGGGACAGCCCTGTTCTGACGTAGGGGATTAGTCAGGGCCCAGCTGAGACTCAGGGATGCTCTGACTCCAAAGGTTTGGCCTTAAAAGCCGTTCAGCACACACGCTTCCTTCTGGCCACACACTTGAGAGGCTGGATGCTGGGAGACACGGGCCCCCAAAAGAGACTTGTTCAGGATCACGTAAGTGAAGAAAGAGCCAGGACCAGAATTCAGGTCTGGCTCTGCACCAGTGGCTGCCGAGGGCGGGGCCCACAGGTGGATCTGCCAGTTTGCCGCTGAGCACGTAACAGTTTGCCTCCAGGGAACCACCTCTTTCTCTTAGAACTTCAATAGAGGGGATTAAGGTGGTGGTGGTGGCCCCCTGTGTGGTTGAGGAATGGCCTGTGCAGTGAGGTGGCAGAGGAGAGGAAGTACGATCCAGCGCTCAGACTTCAGAATTAGACACACTTAGGTTTGAGCACAGGTCTTTGCTAGTGGTGACCTTGGGCAGGTTATTTTACCCGTCTGCATTCATTTTGTTATCTGTAAGACGGGCATTAAGAATACCCAGCACAGCAGAAGGAGGAAGGGTGTGACCGAGTAAAATGCAGGCTTACGGGAAGCTCTCATCCAGCCGAGAACTCTGCCTCCTCATCTTACTTCCCCCAGGAGACCCTGCCTGGCCCCAGAGCATTCTCGCGCGGCTGGGAATTGATGTGAGAAAGCAAGGGGGGTGCCGGACAAAACCTCGGAGCAGAGCACACCTCTGCTCCCCTCATTTTAAAGATGAGGAAAGTCGGGGCCGGGAGGGGAAAGGACTTTGCCAAGATCACACAGTTGAAGATGCATACTTCCGGATTCCATGCCTGCTCTCCCTGGGCCACTCTTGTCCTTGGCCCAGCAGCCTGGAGTGGAGGTAGCCTGGCCCGCTGTAACCCTTGGCTTTCTCCCTTCTTCCAGGTGTTAACTGTCTTGCTTATGATGAGGCCATCATGGCTCAGCAGGACCGAATTCAGCAAGAGGTGAGGGGCTGTGGCCAGCGGCCCGACTGTGGGGGAGCCTAGGCTGGGCCTGAGGCCGGTTGTTTATCTCTGCTTTGGAAGCCCCTTCCTCTCCAAGCTGTGCTGGGTACTGGATGGCTTTCCTGGAGGAGAGGGGGCCGTGGCAGGGGGGAGGGGATGCTGTGCCACCCAGGTAATCGCTCCAGCACCCCTCCTTTAGGTGTTCTGGCTGTTCGGTGTGGGTCACTCCATCCACCTGCCAGAGCCTGGTGGCTTTCCTCCCGCCTGCAGATCGCTGTGCAGAACCCTCTGGTCTCGGAGCGCCTGGAGCTCTCTGTCCTGTACAAGGAGTATGCTGAGGATGACAACATCTATCAACAGAAGATCAAGGTGGGAGCCTGGCTGAGCGGGGCGGGGGCAGAAAAGCCCCGGGTGGAGGGGGGTGCGGGGTCAGAGTGTGCCTGCGTCAAACCTGCTCCTTGCTGGCCTGGCCTCAGGGTTGTGGGTTGGGGGAGGGGAACCCTCTGGCTGCTGGTTCTCAAGTGTGGGGACTCTGGAATCAAAAGCCCTTGATTCCTGTCCTGACTCTGCCGCACAGCCGCTGTGTCGTCTCGGCAGGTCCTTTGACGTCTCTGTGCTGTGGGGTCCTTTTCTGTGAAATCAGACTGATGAAAGTATCTGCCCGTGGGGCGGTTGTGAAGTTGGGGGAGAAGATGGGGGTTGGTGCAGACTGGGCAGGGGCTGGGTAGCTGGGAGGGGCGGGCCCTGCCGCCCCTGGGATTTTGGGAGGAGAGGTAGGCGGCAGTAGCAGGAAGAGACCTGTGGGCCTGTGCACGAGGTAACACCCTTCTCCGCTCCGTGGGCCAGGACCGTGGGTGTGTGTGTGTCCGGTAGGCACAGCCTGAGGGCTTAGTAAAGCCCTCACCTCCCAAGATCAGAGATGCTTAGAACCTTCCACCTGAAAGGCGGGGCCTTTGGGGTTATCCATATCAGCGGTGGGGTAGGTGGTCAGCAGTGGACATGACAGTTCCGCATCAGCCCACAGCAGGCAGCGGAAGCCCCTGGGGCAGATAGGAGCATCCCTGCCTGTCACTCCATTGTTTCCGGGTCTTGTTTTTCCCCAGACAAGCCGGAAATAATGATTTTGATGTGAATCTCCTGACTTCCAAGAGTAGGCAGCTAATTTGAGTTTAAAATGTGTGGGGGGCGCCTGGGTGGCTCAGTCAGTTAAGCATCTGACTTTGGCTCAGGTCATGATCTCACAGTTTGTGGGTTCGAGCCCTGCGTCGGGCACTGTGCTGACAGACAGCTCAGAGCCTGGAGCTTGTCTTTGGATTCTGTGTCTTCCTCATTCTCTGACCCTCCCCTGCTCATGCTCTCTCTCTCAAATAAAATAAATAAATAAAACGTTGTGCGGGCCAGACCGCACACCTGCAGCCCGGGACCGACCGTGTGTGCTCAGTGGTCTGCTCTGACTCCTCGCTCAGGGTTTGTGATTTACCCACGAGGACTGGGGAGAGATGAAGGCACTGGCTTGGGGCCTGGACGGACCTGGGTCCAAGTTCTGGCTTCACTTCTGGCTGTTTGTGACCCTGGGCAACACACTGAATTTCTTGCACCAAGTTTCTGTTCTTATTTCCATTGGGTAATTCAGCAGATGCTCGAGCGGCCATTGCGCGCTGTCCTTGCAGGGGCTCGGCCTTAGCACCCCCCCCTTGCTGTGTTGAGCCCGCCTCCACCCTGGGGGGTCCTCAGCCTAGACAGCAGAGCCTGAGCAGACTTGGATGCCTTGGCTCCTTTTTGGATTGGGCCCCCGTGAGGGTTTAGGATAGCGGACAGTGGCGCTCAGCGAGGGGCCTGGCACACGGCAAGCGCTCGGAATGCTTCTAGTAGCTTTTCTAGTAGCCACGAGTTGTCTCTGTGCGTCGGGTGCTGCGAGTCACCATTTCCGGGCACGTGCTGTGGGCCAGGCACTGTTCTCGGTCCCAGAGGTGGAGAAACGACGGCAGCCCAGAAGGGCCTGCCCTTGCGCAGCTGCGCGCCCTGGTGGGAGGACTAAGGTAGCGGGAGCTCGGGGGTGTAGGTCAGAGGCCGGCGGTGCTCTGGAGAAAGGTGATGCGGGACGAGGAGAGAGGGAGTTGGAGGGCAGGTGGCCGAGGGCCTTGCTGAGAAGGTGATGTTGGAGTGACGGGAAGCGGCCGGGGAGCAGGCTCTGGGCACAGTGGGGCCTGTTGGGGCGCAGGACAGTGTGGCTGGGGCGGAGCTGGGGCACAAGTGGGGGCCGGGGAGCAGGCTGTGGGTGCCTGGGCTCAGTGGGGCCAGCTGGG
>PISW01002217.1:270165-284587 GCA_004023785.1 Mungos mungo
GGGGGGGGGGGTCAGCGGTCAGGACGGGTGCCATGAGGCTGCACTGGGCCATCGGGCTGGACCAGGAGGTGAGGCAGTTTGATGTTTGAGTCAAATGGGAGTTGAGGCTGGAGACAGGGGCAGGTGAAGACTTCTGTCTGGGCCTATTTAAATCCTAAGACCAGGGGCTTTAAATCCTAAGACTGGCTTGCTGAGTAAAAGCACGTGACTCTCAATCCTGGAGGTTGTTTGTAAGTTCAAGCCCCACGCTGGGTGTAGAGATTACTTAAGATATTTTAAAATCCGTCAGTCGGTCCAAAGACTGTTGGTGGCAAGCAATGCACGAGTGTCGTGGCGAGCAGCAGCTGTCCCGGGCCGAGCGGGGCAGGCACGCGTGCAGGTGTGTGATGGGCCCCTCTTCTGGCATGCGGTGCATGGTGCCTTGAGGAAGGGCGCGGTGTGGTTTGGTGGCGGCCCTGACCTTCACTGGGTGAGGGGGGAGGAGGCCCGAGGAGGGGGCGTGGAGGTGGTGTCGTGGGGTGGACGGTGTCCTCTGGTGGGTGACATCCCCCCTCATGGTGAATGCTGCTGAGGGGCCAGTCTGGGCAGGAGTGGGCTTGGCCCTGGGACTTAGGAAAGGCACTCGTGACCTTGACTAAAGGCTGCTTGGGTGGTGTGCGTAGAGGAGAAATGGACACAGCACAGACCACTTCCGGAGCGGTCGGTTCCGCTCTCAAGGGGAGTGGAGAGGGTGGGAGCCGGGAAGGACTTCCATGTGAAGCAGCGGATTTTTCTTCTTTTAATGAAGAACCAGCCTCATGTGTCTGTGCTGCCGAGTCCAAACGAGTAAGAAGAGAAAAACTGAGGGATACGGGAGGAGGGAGAGGCTTCCTGGAATGACGTCCTTGAGCCCAAGGGCTCTGATGTGGCCCAGAGGGGCGTCCTAGTAGCAAGAGAAGCAGGGGAATCAGGAGAGAAGGCCACGTAGGCGGGCGTGCTGTTGGTGCTCAGGGGTTCTGGGTGGAAGTCCTCAGGAAAGAAGCAAGGTCATTGGGAAGGGGGGTAGGGGGTAGGGGTGGAGGAGAACGGAGAAGGCATGAAGTAGCCCAGGGAAGAAGGCCCGCTTGGTGGCAGCGCTGTGTGGGGAGGTCCGGAGGTTCGGCAGACAGAAGAAATCCCACCGTGTTTGGGGAGGCAACCGGGGATGGGGCAGGGGAAGGTTTTGAAGGAGACCAGGCCTTGGGGCGGGGCTCCAGGCACCTGGGTGGCTCAGTCGGTTAAGTGTCTGACTTCGGCTCATGGCTCATGAGTTCAAGCCCCGCGCAGGCTCCGTGCTGACAGCTCAGAGCCTGGAGCCTGCTTCACATTCGTGTCTCCCTCTCTCTGCCCCTCCCCCACTCACACTCTGTCTCAAAAATAAACATTAAAAAATATATATATATTTAAAAAAAGGAGACGAGGGCCACTGTCTCCTGACTGGGGTCGGCTCGGGGTGGAGCCCAGCGCTGCACTCCCGTCCTAATTTGTCCTGGAGTCACGTGGTTTGAAAGACTGTTCTCCAGAAAAGCCATGTTGGACGAGGATTGATTGATTTACCCGTCTTTCTGCACAAACAGCCCTGCGGGCCCAGCAGCGTGGCCTGCCTGGTGGCTGGGGATGGCTTTGGTGACCCACACAGCCAGCATGTCCATAAGACACACTTTCCCGAGGCTCCGGGGGCTCCTGCCAGCGGGTCTTTAGGTGACTCGCATCGCTGGGGGTCAGCAGGGGCCAAGGATGGCGGATGGCCCCTTGGAGCTCAGTCGTCCCTGCAGTGGTGTGACCTTTGTTGGGGAGTGGGGGGGTTTCTCTGGTTCTGGCCTGATGTTGATGGGCGCGGGGCCGCCTGTTCACAGGACCTCCACAAAAAGTACTCGTACATTCGCAAGACCAGACCTGATGGAAACTGCTTCTATCGCGCTTTTGGATTCTCCCACTTGGAGGCGCTGCTGGACGACAGCAAGGAATTGCAACGGTGAGGGTCGGGGCTGTGGGCGACGGTTCTGGGAAAGGCATTGGGGGAGGGGGGGGGGCTCCTGCTCTCGGTGACTCGGAGGTGCCGGTCCACCCGAGGCCAGACTGTGGCTGGGCTCTTGCTGTGGTTTTCTGCTCTGAGCAGGGGGTGGGGGCACCCCCGTTCTGCGCCGGCCTCCCTGCTGGCCAAGGAGCCCACGCTGGCCCCCCTTTCCCTCCCGCCCCCAGGTTCAAGGCCGTGTCTGCCAAGAGCAAAGAGGACCTGGTGTCCCAGGGCTTCACGGAGTTCACAATTGAGGATTTCCACAACACGGTGAGCCCAGCCGCCCCTGGTGCCCTCTTGGCCAGGGTGGAGCTCGGGTGGCCCGGCCGCCGCGGGGTTGACCCATCTCCCCCTCCGTTTGTGCCCTCTGTCCCCTGTGGGTGGCAGTTCATGGACCTGATCGAGCAGGTGGAGAAGCAGACCTCAGTGGCCGACCTGCTGGCCTCCTTCAACGACCAGAGCACCTCGGACTACCTGGTGGTGTACCTGCGGCTGCTCACGTCCGGCTACCTGCAGCGCGAGAGCAAGTTCTTCGAGCACTTCATCGAGGGCGGCCGCACCGTCAAGGAGTTCTGCCAGCAGGTGCCGCCCCGCCCTTTTCCCGCCGGGGGTGGGGGGGCGCCGGGGCCTGGGGCGGGGCGTGCGCAGGGCCTGACCCCCGCCCCCGCGCCGCAGGAGGTGGAGCCCATGTGCAAGGAGAGCGACCACATCCACATCATCGCGCTGGCCCAGGCCCTCAGCGTCTCCATCCAGGTGGAGTACATGGACCGCGGCGAGGGCGGCACCACCAACCCGCACATCTTCCCCGAGGGCTCCGAGCCCAAGGTCTACCTTCTCTACCGGCCTGGACACTACGACATCCTCTACAAATAGGGCCGGCCCCGGCCTGCCGCTGCCCCGCCTGCCCTCCCCTCTGCCAGGCGCTAGACGTGTACAGAGGGTTTTTTTGTGGTTGTAAATGGTCATATTTCACTCCCCTCCCCCCCACCGCCCATCACACGACCTTCCACATTTTATTAAAGGGGATGCTGGCGGTGAGCCGCGTGTGTGCGTGTCCCTGCTCCGCTGCTGCCTGGCTGGCTGCTTGTGTCTGGCTCCCCCCACCCCAGGTGGGCTCTTCTCGGCCTTCCACCTGTCCGTGTCCAAGCCTCCCCCCTCCAGGAGCAGTTTTGAGGGGGCTAGGCCTCTTGGGGACCCCTCCTGGCTACTGGGTTCCGCTTCCTTCCTTTCTGGCACCCCCGCCCTCTTTCCCTCCTTAGCTGTCCCAGGGACTTCCATGAGAATCTTGGAAGGTTCCTGGGGACTTGTCCAGGGACCGAGGATCACCCAGGCTTCAAGCTGTACCCTCCTGGGCCCTGACCTGACTGCACCTCGCCGCGCCGGTCCAGGCCCCAGACCGGAGCCGCCTGCCCTCCCGTCGGGGGTCTGCATGGTCCAGTCCTGGGTGGAGATGGCTGACGTGATGGGGCCTGGCTCAGGGCAGGTGGAGGAGCCGGGGAACCCCGGTGTACCCCCAGGTGGTGCCAACCTGGTGGGGGAAGGGTAGCCTTCAAGCCTACATGTGGTCCACGGTCCCGAGGTCTAGGCAGGGCTTGCCAGGCGGCCCTTCCTCCCCCGCCCCTCCCCCTGCCTGTGCCTGCTTTGCACCCCCTTTGCTTGGGCCACGGTGTCTCTGCATTGCCTTCCTTTTTGCCTTCACCTCTTTTCTTCCCTCACCCCAGCACACGTGGGGTCTTGGCCCCCAGGCTGTGAGCTCCTTGGGGGCAGGCCCTCAATAAATGTAAAGTGCTGCTGCCCGCCTCTGCCGTCCAGCCCGCGCCTCCACCCGCCCGGCTCACCGAGCGCGCTCGCCGGCCCCTTGCCGCCAGAAGCACTTGTCCACACCTTGGGGCTGTGTCCTTCCCCAGCCAGCACTCAGACAGGAGGAGCTGTGACATCGGAGGGGAGGGTCTTTATTAGGAGGCTCCTGAGGCGCTGAGGGGGTGAATGGGGGGCCCGGGCTGCAGGCTCCGGGGACCTCTTAGAGCTGGGAGCGAGGTCCAGTAGGCCCAGGTGAGTCTGTGGGCAGAGCAGAGCAGTCAGAGGGGGTGCGGGCTGCGGGCCTACCCTCCTGGCTTTCCTGCATGGGGCTGAGTGGGGTTGGGGGGCAAGCCCCTGTGTTAGTGGCAGGTTAGTGGGCAGCCACCTGGCAGGCCAGACCCTCCTTACCAGTACCGGGCAGGGTGGGCGGTGGGTGCTGTCAGGCTGGAAGGCAGAGGACAGTGAGCCTGTGCTGGGGGGCGGGGGGGGGGGCGCAGAGGGGGGCAGGGTGAGGCGTCGCGGGGTGCGTACCGGCAGGGAAGTAGTACGGGAGCCGTTGCATGTAGATGCTTTCGTCCTTCTCCAGGAACACACAGATGATCAGCCGGTCCACCTGTGCGGGGACCTGCTCAGCCCGGGGTTGGGGAGGGGGGCACCCACAGCCCGGCTCCCCTGTGTTATCACTGCCTCCACCTATACAGGTTCTCACCTGCCTTTTTCTTGGGGGTGGGGCACTGACCCTAAGTTTGGAGCTCAAGCTACACCCTTCATGGAAGGGGGCCCTGGTGTGCACTCCTTGATGCACAGGAGAGCACACTGGTGTCGAGGGAAGGGGCCGGGGTGCGGAGAGGGCTGCTGCGGCCCCTCATCCACCCATCTTGTCCCCTCGACTGGGCCCTGGACTCACCTTGTCCTTATGTTGCTCCAGCCACTCGCGCAGCGCAGCCAACACGACCTCTGCCGCCGCCTCGTTGGGGTAGCCTGGGGACCCGGCGGGGCCGTAGTGAGTCTGGGCTCTGGCCCGCCCCGGGGCCCGCCCCGCCCCACCCACCGGCTCCGCCCCGCCCCCTTCACGCCCGTCCAGCCCCTCCTCGCGCCTGGGCCCACCCACTTCCAAGTCCCGCTCCGCCCCCTTCTAGATCGGTACCCCCGCCCCCATGCCGCGCGCCACTCACCAAACACTCCAGTGGAGATGCAGGGGAATGCCTGGGGCGGGGGAGGGACATGAGAGGGAATTGGGGACAGTGTCACTCTCCAACCGCCACCTCTGAGGGGCCTTCTCCCTCCCGCTCTAGTCCGCCCCCGCCCCCTCCGTGCCCCCGCCCCCCTCACCGCAGAGCGTAGCCGATGCTCCAGCAGCAGGTCGAGGCTGCTCAGGTAGCAGCTGCGGAGCTCGGCAGCTTGGGTGGCGCTGGGCTCTCCGTGGGCGATGGGACCCACCGTGTGGATGACATCTGTGGAGGGCGACGGGGTCAGACGGGATGGGGTCTCCAAGCGGCCATCGGCTTTTTCCCCCTACCTGCCCTGGAGAGGACAGGAAACCGGCCCTCTCCCCCAAATTCTCAGAGTCCCTAGGTGAGGATCCTGCCCATGTGGGTGCAGAGGTGTGCCCTCAAATGTCTCGATAGAGACAGGCAGGCCCGCGCTGGGCCCCCTCTGCACATCTGTATGGACCCCGCTGAGCCGTGGGGCGGAGCGGGCGAGCCAAGTCGCTGCCTCCTCAGCTCCTCGCATCCCCTCCCGCCACCTGCTTCCTGGTGCGTGCGAGGAGGGGCCGGGTCCCGGCACTTAAGGTTAAGAAGTGACCCCGGAGGAGGCCTCCAGCAATCGTGCGTGGTCTGTTCCCCTAAACCCCCAAATACACAAGATGCCCTGTCTGTGCCCCACAGGAGGAGGGGGGGTTGGGACTCACACTTGGCCGGCAGACGATAGCCGCCGGTGATCTTGGCCTTGCCGGTCTCGCAGCTCTGCAGGGTCCGGCACTCGTCGGTGAGGAGAGGTCCAGCGGCCCGGTGGATGCAGCCGTCCACTGCAGGGCAGGGGGCAGTGAATCATGGGGCTCTCCGCGTCACGCCTGAGCCCATTTTACAGAAGGGAAAGCGGAGGCCCACGCGCAGAATACTCCCAACCCCCTCGGCTGGGCCAGGACTCACCGGGCACCGCGCACGCCTTCTCCCGCGGCCACCAGCTGCTCGCAGACACCCGCGGCCCCTTCGGGCTCCGAGGCGCGGAGGCGGGCCGCAGCGGGGCCCGGCAGGAAGAGGGCCGGCCGGCAGGGGGCGCTCCCGGCCCGCCCTGCAGGTCCCCGGCCGCGCGGCAGGTGCGCTGCCGGGGCTGGAGCCTCCCCAGGCCGGAGCGGCTCGGGAACGCGGGGTCCGCGGCGGCAGAAGCCGCCACTCTAGCGCGGCCGAGGGGAAGGTCGCTCGGTTTTGGGCCGGGCCGGTGGCCGCCTCGGCCCGAGGATCCCAGGAGCGCCGCATGGCACCGCGCACCGGATCCCAAGGCGAGGCCCCTCCCGGCCGCGGCAAACTCTAGGACCCACTTGACAGATGCTGAAACTGGGGTCACCTAGTTACAAGTGGTAGATGCAGTCCGGGCCTCGAGCCTGCGTCTTCCAGCCCCTTCCTTGAGCCGCGCGCGGAGGCGGACGGGGCCGCGGACCCGGGCCGCGCAGGTGGCTCCGGGTGCGCGCCCCTGCTCGTTAGCGAGCCGCCTCGTTAGCGCGTCCGGCTTAATTGCGGCGGGCCTGGGCTTGTTTATCTGAGCGCGGCTCCGGGGCCTCGGCGGCGACCCTGGGGACGCGGGTCCAGATAAACAAGTCGGGCGCGGAGGGAGGAGCAGAGGAGACGCTTACCCCGGTGCCACAGCATCAGTGGCCCTGGCGGGAAAGGCGGGGCTCGGCTCTTGTCGCCTGTGCCAGTGGGGCACACCAGCAAGTCTTGTCGGAGACCGGCGGACAATGGGGACAGCGACCCCTCCTCAGGGGAGGGGTTTGTGTCCTGGCCAGGAGAACGTGACCCGCCTCTGGCAGTTCCCTAGCTCGGGTGGCACCCCAGGCCTGTGCCAGGAGCTCCTTGGCAGCAGCTGCCGGTGCCCACGATGCCCAGCAGCAGGAAAGAGCCCTCATTTCTCCATTTTCCAGATGCGCAAACCGAGGCCCTTCGGCCTTCATCACATCCACCCCACCCCCAATGTCTTGGCAGAGGTCCAGGGACACCAGCTGGGCCACCACCCCCCTTTCTTCGCTTTGCTTTTGTGCCCCGTGGGGCCCAATTAAGCCTAATTTTGTGACTTCACTTAGAGCAGGCACCAGACGATTTCCCAGAGCCTCCAGGGGTGGGGTGGGGGGGAGGGGTAAGGGCAACTGTGGCGGAGGGGAGGGGCCCCTGAGCTACCTGTCCAGGTGCGGCTCAGGGCCCTGTCCAGCGTCCACGTGCAGTGTGTCGTGTGGGTGAGGGGCTGGCTGCCCACCCAGCAAAGTGCAGGGGCTTGGGGGCTGGGCAGCCCCAAGTTCAAGGCCCAGCTCTGTCTTCAGCTGTCCAGGCGAGTGTTAGGGTGTTCAGGGCCTATGGGGGTAATGCCCCACAGGAGGTCTGCGCCGGCCCTCCCGGGGGGCCTCTGGGCGTGCTCTAATGGTGTGGGCTGTCCCCTGGCGCTGTCCACCCTGCAGGCGACCTTGGCCTGCTGGGGAGGCCGTTCGGAAGTGAAGCTCAGCAAGATGTGCGTTTCCGGGACTTAATGTTTCCTGCAGAGGTGGACGGGCCTGCAGCCAGGCCTTGGGGGCTGACCTGGGGGCATTAGGGGGAGGCGGGCTGGCAGAAGCCTGGGGCTGGAGCGCCCCCAGTTGCATCCCGGCCATGGCTGGGTGACGGCCATGTAAGGGCCTAAGGGATCAGTTTCCCCAGGGCAGAGATGAGGGCCGGGCCCTGGGCCCCATGCTGCCCCGCCCTCTCCCCAACAAGCCAGAGCAGGCCCCGCCTGCCCCCTCCCTGTCCACACACCAATTCTACCGTCTCTGAATGCCAGAGGGGACCTGCTGTCCTTACCCAGAGGCCCAGAGGGTCATTCATGCGCAGTGTCCCCATGTGAGTCGCAGCCCGCCCCCCACCTTCTCCCCGGGCTCTGCTTCCTAAGGCCCTGTCCTGGCTCTAACATTGGGCCAAGCTGAACCCTGGAGACTGCAGGAGGCGGCTTCCTGGGTCTCATCCAAGGGAGGTGTCCCCTCCTCCTCTCTCTCCACCTGAGCCTGGGGCTGGCTGGTGGGGGGGTGGTGACCCCAGTGCATACCAGTGGACCCTCCATCCCTCTCTGGGACCTTGGGCCACATGCAGACAAACCTCAGGCCTCCAACTCAACCCCTGTTCCAAGTGGGCAGAAGACCTGGGGTCCCTCCTGGGGAGACTGGCCCATGGAGGGGGAGGGGGAGGTTCCTTTGAGGTCTCTCTGCCAGGTCCCAAACCAAGGCTGCCCCACAAGACTGCCCCAAGGGCCGCTCCGCCTCCTCCCTCAGCCCCCGCAAGCCTCTGGGTCTGGCTCCTGAGTTCCAGCCTTGGGGCCTCTCCTGGAGCCCCTGCTGGGACCTGAGCTGCTCGTGCATGCGCGCGCGTGCACACACACACACGCACAGACACACACACACTTGTTGGTCCTCACAGCCACCCTAGCAGGTCCTATTTTTCCTCCCTTATTGAAGAAATTGAGGCACAGAGTGGGTGAAACACTTGCCCAGCGTCACACAGCTGGACTGCCCTTCTTCCTCTAGGACCACAGAGGCCTGTGTCTCTCTCCCCCCTCCCAAACCTTCCCTCCCACCCTGGCTGGCCCCTCCCCTGCGCTCCTCGGCCAAACTCCAAACTCATTCTGCGGCCTGGGCTCCCCTCTCCACTGCAGCAGGGCTCCTGGCCCCTCTCACATCCACACACTGCCCCCCCCATAGAGGGACTTTGGGGACCCTGGTTGCTGAGTGGCCTGGGGTCCCTCACCTCACGTGACCGGTCAGCCACCCCCACGCAGCTGTCCTGGGGACCCTCCCCACCTTCCGCCTGCCTCCTTGTCCTCTTCCATCTCCTGCCTAAGCTCCTCGGATGCCGCTGCCGCCGCCTGGGGGCCCTGTCCGTCCTCACCCTGCCTTCCACCCTGTCCCAGGCTGTTCCCCCAGGAAAGCTCAGCTGGCCTGCCCTCCTGCCCCTAGTGTGGCCTCCGCACGGGCAAGGGGGTGCCCGGGGGCCTCAGCTCGCACCCAGCCCCCACCCCAGAGGTCGGGGGACGGAGAGCAAGGGGGCAGGAGCCTGCAGAGGCGGGCGGCAGGCAGGCTCCTGTGGGGGCCATTTGCCAAGGCGCTTAGGATCTGTTGGCCTCTATTTGGGGTGCTGTAATATTCATGAAGGGAAGATTAGATATTTAAATTTATTCAGCAATAAATGTGTCTCAGTGGGGGAGCATTCCTCATGCTAAACAAACAAGCAAGCAGGGGCTAATTAATTATTTACAGGAACATGAGGATGCCTGTGGCCTAGGGGACAGGGGGGCGGCAGTGTCCCTGCCAGAGGGCAAGAGACCCTGACTGGCCCGGGACCAGCCCCCGCTCCCCTATTCCCCTCGGCTGCCCCGTGGGCCTGGCCCCCTAGGTGTCCCCTCCTGGGGTTTCTTTTCCCAGAAATCCTGCCTACAAGCTTGCTGGTGGCTTTGGGCAACTCACCACCTCTCTGTGCCTCGATTTCCTCATCTCTACAAGGTCCGGAACAGCCCTTCCCTCCCCACTTGGCATGAGCCTTCATTAAGAGACTGCACCAAAGTGCCCTGCACTTTATCACTCTGTCACCCGTGCCACCTGTTTGAGATGGGGAGACGGAGGCCCGCTCCCTGACTCTGAGGGCAGAAGGGCTGCTCGGCCTGTCAGGCTCTTGGGGCCTGAGGGACTGACACCTGCAGGGTGGAGATGTCACCGAGAAAGCCCCAGGCAGGGCCAGGGCGGGCTGGGGCTGCAGGGGTGTGAGCTTGAGGCCTGAGGGAGCTGGGAGAGGGCAGGAAGGGCCCTGGCCTGGGCCCTGGGGACCACTCCCCACCCGGGCATCTGACCCGGCAGGTCCCGGGGCCTGGCAGCCCAGCCTGAGGAGAAGCCACCAGTCCAGCCACCCCATGTCACCTGCAGCTGCCATCCAGGCCCCAGGGGTCTGCACAGAGATTCCGAACACCAGGGCTGACAGGGGCGCATGGGGAAACTGAGGCCCTGAGAGGACTCCAGCTGGGTCAGGGGCAGATGCCCAAGCTGCCTGTTTGCCTGCAAACCTGGAACCCTGTGGAGGACGAACTCCGCCCTAAAGCTGGATAAAGGACAAACCCCGGGGCGCCTTGAGCCCCCTACCTTCCACACTGCATGTCTGGCCTCCGCTCCCCTCCCAGGCCCCACAGAGCCTCGGAAGCCACAACCCCACTCGGAAGCCCCCTTGCTGCCGGAACCACCTCTGGCTTCTGCGCACACCCTCTCAGTCTCTCATTCAATCAACAAACCCATGTCAGCCATGAACTCTGTGATAGGTTTGGGCTCGGCCAGGTGGGGGAGGCAGAGCCCACGGTCGCCAGACCCCACCCTTGAGGTGCCAAGGCGGGTGGGCACCCCGGGGAGAAGATGGATGGACAGCAGCTCCAGCCTGTGACGTGAAATTCATTACGGGGTGAGATCGGCTCTTTAAATGGGGATTTGAAAACATTAGGCCTTCATTACGTACACAGCGGCGCCGCCTCATCCATCATGCAGAACGCACTCCCGTTATTAAAAATCCCCACAGCCGCTGCGCGCAGGGGCTCGGCGGCATCCTGCCCGCTGGGGGCGCCTCCGCTAGCGTCCCTGTGGGGGGCCGGGTCCCCTTGTCCCTCCTCCCAGAGAGGGCCTGTGCCGGGGTGGGGGTGGGGAGCACAGTTCGCTCCAGGGACTTGGTGCCTCAGTTTCTTCATCTGCAAAATGGAGATGGTACCGGCGCACCCCATAGCGCTGTGGTGAGGGTGTCAGGATCCGCGCCCTGAGAGCTCAGTGTAGCCACTGCTGTTCACACCATCACCATCACCATCTGGTGATGGCAGGGAGGCCTGGGACACTGTCTTGGGGAGGACACGTCACTCTCTTGCTCATAAGACCTCTCATGGCTGGCGTGCGTCCATGAAGTAAAATCCCCCCGCCCCGAGCAAGGCTGGGGCTCCCTCCAGCCTCCACCTTAGATGACTGGCCTCTGGGTCTCTGCCACCCACCCAACTGGGGGCAGGGCCTTGGGGGGGCAGGCTCTGTGCAGGGAGGGGCCCGGGGCTCTGCTCTGCAAGCCCGGAAGTGGGAGGGAACGGAGCAGGACAAGAGGGGAAGGAGATGGGTGCGGGCGGCCCTCAGGAGGTGGCATCTGGGCGGAGCCCCAGCGATGAGCTAGCCTGGCTCTGGGAAGCTGGGAGAGGAGGGCGCAGGCAGTGCTGGGGCCGGGGTGGGCGGTGGGAGGGAGAGAGGGCTGCATCTGCAGGACGGGTGGAAGAAGCTAGAACTGATGCCATCCCAGTGGGAAATCTGAGCAGGGGCAGGTCTGGGAGGGCTCTGGGGGTGCGTGCGGGGTGGGAGGGCCCTTTGCTGTCCCCTGTCGGGTGCTCCTACCCTGTCTGCTCTGCTCAGGTCAGCCCCCGCCCCCCCCCCCACTTCCCACACAGCCTGCCCCTAGCTCTCCAGCCTGGGACACAGTGGGACCCCAGACAAGCCTGGGCACAGGGTGCTCAGCCCTTGGGGTCCCTGTCAGGGAGGGCCACGGAGGCCACCCTGTGCAGCCCCTGTGCCCGCTGCACTTTGGCCATGGCCCTGGGCAGCTACGGGGCAGAAGTCGATGCTTCTCGGCTGTGCGAGTCCCCAGGCCAGCTGGGCTCCGAGCAGGGGGGATCCGGCGAGCAGGGAGAGAACACGGAGAGAGTGAGAGAGGACCAGAAATGGAGCGCAGGTGCACAGAAGGGAGAAATGGGGAGCGGGCAAGACACGCTGTGCGGCTGGGAGAGACCGAGAAAGGGCAGGACGGGCAAGCGAGCAACTGAGGACAGAGACAGAAAGAGACAGAGATGCAGAGACAAAGAGACAGAAGACAGAGGCAGAGATATCGAGAGGGAGAGACAGAGCCAGAGAAAGACAGATGTAAAGACAGAGACAGACACAGAGAGACAGAGGCAGAGAGGGACAGAGTCAGATACAAAGGCAGAGACAGAGAGTCAAACGCAGAGACAGAGAGACAGAGATAGAGAGACAAAGGCAAAGAGAAACAAAGACAGAAAGAGACAGAGGCAGAGATGGAAGGAGAGACCGAAACAGAGGCAGAGACAGAGAGAGACACAGGGAGAGACACAGAGACAGGTAGGGAGACAGAGGCAAAGACAGAAAGAGGCAGAGATAGAGACAGAGATAAAAGGAGAGAAAGCGAGAGAAGGAGAGAGGAGGGGGGTGCCACGCCCCTCACCAGGGCCACGGATGCACATGTGTGGAGAGGAGAAGGTGGGTTCCGCTAAGCTGAGGGGCCACCATGGGGGGCCAAGGCAGGGGTGCGGATGCGCACACGCAGGGAGAAGGGGCCCCGGGGCACAGCTGGTCCACAGCAAGCTCCTCACCTCGGCCGGGTGGTGGACAGTCAGACACCCTGCGTGCGCCCCTTCGGAGGGTGGCCTGATGGGCCAATTGGTACTTAAATAACGGCACAGATGGGAGTCTGATTGCCAAGGGTGACAGGAGGGGCTTCAGCACAGGAAGCAGCGGGGGGCAGTTGCGGGGAGGGAGGTGAAGCTGCCCTGACATGGGAGTAACCAGGCAGGGAAGGTGGTGGTGAGATAGCAGAGGAGCCCGTGGGCACAGGAGCAGCATGTGCAAAGGCCCTGTGGCCAGAGAGGGCTGTGGCAGAAGCTGCACCTCCCTGACTTCCTGGCCCGCGGGGTGCGGGAGCCGCACCTGCAAAGCTGTGGGGAGCAGGGGCCGCTTAGGGCCCCTTGGGCAGGGAGGCAGGACGGCCACACCCTGGGGGTAGGAGCTGGCTCCCACGGGGCAGAGCTCGATAGGGCTGCTGACCTCCAGAAGGTCAGGGAGTGTCCTCGGCAGTAATCATGTGTGTGGAGGGGACAGGGCTCCTTCCCCTCCTTCCCCCTGCCTGACCCTGGCCCTCCAGCCCTTTGGGGACCTGGCCAGGCCGGAACAGAGATGGCGGCCGCGCGAGCAGAAGAAGGCGGCCCTGAATTAATCTGTCACTAAAGCTTGGCCATGGCAGGCGCAGTCATGATTTAGATGAATAATTGAAACGCTCCGATACATTTATTATCCCTTTAGTGCAAAAGTGGCAGAGAAAGACGAGGGGTAATTGAAAAAGAGCGCACAAATCTCCGCGAGAAAGCCGGCTCCTTATCGCCGAGTAAACATTTCAGTCCTAATAAACAGGAGAGACGCGCGTCAGGGCCCTGTCGATTCCCAGCCTGATTTAGGGCCCGCCTCCCTTCTTACCATACAATAGGAGAGCGGTCTGCTTTAAAAAAAATTTTTTTTTATCGAGCCGGTAAAGTCTCTCCAGGAGGGAGGCGGCGAGCAGGAGTGGGCCTGGCGGGTCTCCCGGTTGGAGGGTCTGGCCTGGAGGCCGCCCCAGCCGGTCCAGTCTCCCCACGTCAGACCCGGGGGGCCCTCCGCCTGCTGGGCCTCTCTGTCGCTCTCTACCTGTCGAACCCCCCTTCATTCTTACGGGTTTGAGTCGGTGGCCTCGCCGCTGGGAAGCCTCCTACCAAACTGAGTCTCTCTGAGGACGAGGCAAAGCCCTGAGTCCCCCCCACCCGCACCCAGGGCCCTGGGAAGGAATGGGGGTGGGGGGAGGAGGAAGGGGGCTTCCCCAAGACTCACTGTGTTGCCAGAACCACCCATCTTGGCCTCAGGGCCTGGCGGGGACCCAGCCCTGCAATGAACTAGGCCCAAGCGTCCTGGACTCTGGGTGAAGCCCTTTTGGTCCCAGTAGCCCCTGGGGGCTCCCGCTGAGGGTAGGGGTGTCCACAGACTCCCTTCCCTGCTCCTGAGAGGCTGCGGTCCCCTCCCACCCATAACCACCCCCCACGCCAAAGCCGGGCTCCCCGCATGAAAGCCCTGCAGGCCAGGCCCCCTCGTGAGGGCCTCCTTCTGAGCCGTAGCCACCCCAGACCCCCGCCCCCCAATTATCATGTGCCTCCCCCCATCCCAGTGCAGGGCTGCTGGACCTCTGTGCCAGCTCAGGGCAGGGCCTGGCACACAAAGGGTGCAACTAGCCGCCCCCTAAACTGGCTTAGAAACTCCTAGAACACTGTCCCTGAAGAGGGTGCATTGTAGGGCACTTGAGTAAGGAGACGAGCAATAAGAACAAACAGAAACGTAGGACAAACGTCCTTTTAACGGACATTAAAAGGGATCAGTGCTACGAAAAAGGCCACAGAGCAGGGTGGGCTGGGGCCTCCAGCACAACTTAAACACAGTGGCCAGGCCTCCCCTGCCCGATGGCTGCATGGAGGGCGGGGGGCAGTGGATGGATGGGCGGCAGGTGGGTCGGTAGGTGAGGGGCAGGTGGATGGGTGGGGGGG